>PVHT020000012.1:13138551-13157477 GCA_004024745.2 Catagonus wagneri
TTTGGATTCCTTTTATTTCTTTTACTTCTCTGATTGCTGTGGCTAGGACTTCCAAAACTATGTTGAATAGTAGTGTTGAGAGTGGATATCCCTGTCTTGTTCCTGATCTCAGTGGGAATTCTCAGCTTTTCGCAGTTGAGAATGATGTGAGCTCTGGGTTTGTCATAGATGGCCTTTTTTATGTTGAAGTAGGTTCCTTCTATGCCCAGTTTCTGAGGGTTTTTTATCAGAAATGGGTGCTGGATTTTGTCAAAGGCTTTTTCTGCATCTATTGAGAGGATCATATGGTTTTTATTCTTCAGTTTGTTAACGTGGTGTATCCTATTGATTGATTTGCGTATATGGAAGAATCCTTGCATCCCTGGGATAAATCTCACTTGATCATGATGTACAATGCTTTTAATGTATTGTTGGATTTGGTTGGCTAGTATTTTGTTGAAGATTTTTGCATCTATGTTCATCCGTGAGATTGGCGTGTAATTTTCTTTTTTTGTGGTATCTGTGTCTGGTTTTGGTATCAGGGTGATGGTGGCCTCATAGAATGAATTTGGGAGTGTCCCTTCCTCTGCAGTTTTTTGGAAGAGTTTCAGAAGGATAGGTGTTAGCTCTTCTTAAATGTTTGCAGAATTCACCTGTGAAGCTATCTGGTCCTGGACTTTTGTTTGTTGGAAGTTTTTTAATCACAGTTTCAATTTCAGAACTTGTGATTGGTCTATTCATATTTTCTATTTCATCTCTGGTTAGTCTTGGAAGATTGTCCTTTTCTAAGAATGTGTCCATTTCTTCTAGGTTTTCAATTTTATTGCTGTATAGTTGCATATAGTAGTCTCTTATGATCCTTTGTATTTCTGTGATGTCCGTTGTTACTTCTCCTTTTTCATTTCTAATTTTATTGATTTGTGTCCTCTCTCATTTTTTCTTGCTAAGTCTGGCTAATGGTTTATCAGTTTTGTTGATCTTTTCAAAGAACCAGCTTTGAGTTTCATTGGTCTTTCCTGTGGTTTTCTTTGTTTCTATTTCATTGATTTCTTCTCTGATCTTTATGATTTCTTTTCTTCTACTACCTTTAGGTCTTGTCAGTTCTTCTCTCTCTAGCTGTTTACTTTTTTTTTTTTTTGCCTTTATCTAGAGCCACACCTGCGGCATATGGAGGTTCCCAGCCTAGGGGTCTAACAGGAGCTGTAGCTGCTGGCCTTTGCCACAGCCACAGCAACGCGGGATCCGAGCCGCATCTGCAACCTACACCACAGCTCACGGCAACGCCGCATCCCTAACCCACTGAGCAAGGCCAGGGATCGAACTTGCAACCTCACGGTTTTTAGATTCGTTAAACCCTGAGCCACGAAGGGAACTCCTCTAGCTGCTTTAGATGTAAAGTTAGGTTGTTTATTTGAGCTTTTTCTTGTTTCCTGAGGTAGGCTTGTATTACTATAAACTTTCCTTTTAGAACTGCTATTGCTGTATCCCAGAGTTTTTGGAGTGTTGTATCTTTGCTGTCATTTGCTTCTAGGTATTTTTTAATGTCCTCTTTGATTTCTTGAGTGATCCTTTGGTTGTTTAGTAGCATGTTATTTAGTCTCCACATGTTTGTGTTTTTTGCCATTTTTTTCTTGTTGTTGATTTCCAGTCATACAGCATTGTGGTCAGAGAAGATGCTTGATACGATTTCAGTTTTCTTAAAGTTACCGAGGCTTGATTTGTAGCCTAGGATGTGTTCAATCTTAGAGAATGTTCCATGCACACTTCAGAATAATGTGTATTCTGTTGCTTTGGAATGGAATGTCTTGTAAATATCTATTAAGTCCATCTGCGCTAATGCTTCGTTCGGGGCCTGTGTTTCCTTATTGATTTTCTGTCTGGATGATCTATCCATTGCTGTAAGTGGGGTGTTCAAGTCCCCCCCTATGATTGTGTTGTTGTTGGTTTCTCCTTTTAAGGTTGTTAGCAGTTGCCTTATATACTGTGATCCTGTGTTGGGTGCACAGATATTTAAAATTGTTGTATCTTCTTCTTGGATTGATCCTTTGTTCATTATGTAATGTCCTTCCTTGTCTCTTAAAATGTTCTTCATTTTAAAGTCTATTTTGTCTGATGGGGTATTGCTACTCCAGCTTTCTTTCGATTCCCGTTTGCATGGAATATTTTCTTCCATCCTCTCACTTTCAATTTGTATGTGTCCCTAGAAGTGAAGTGGATCTCTTGAAGACAGCATATATATGGGTCTTGTTTTTGTATCCATTCAGCTAGTCTATGTCTTTTGGTTGGGCATTCAGTCCATTAACATTTAAGGTAATTATTGATAATGTATGTTCTTATTGCCGTTTTATTAACTGTTTTGGATTTTTGTTGCTCTTTTTTCTTTCCTTATTGTCTTGTCTCCTCTCCCAAGATGACTGTCTTTAATGTTGTATTTGAGTTGATTTTTCTTATTTGTTTGTGTATCAATTGTAGGTTTTTGGTTTGCAGTTACCCCGAAGTTTTCATATAGGAGTGTATATAAAAATGAGATTGTTTTAAGTTGTTCATTTCTTGATTGCAAGTGAATCTCCAGTGTCCCAATTTGTACTCTCTTCTCACCATCTGATTTGCATGCATAATTTATTATCTTTACTGTATATATGCCTTTCCTGGTGAGCCTTGTCATTTGTGGTGTTTTTGTTTCTGGTTGTGGCCTTTTCTTTTCTGCCTAGAGAAGTTCCTTTAGTATTTGTTGTAAAGCTGGTTTAGTGTTGCAGAAATCTCTGAGCTTTTGCTTATCTGTAAAGGTTTTGGTTTCTCCTTCAAATCTGAATGAGTGCCTTGCTGGGTAAAGTAATCTTGGCTGGGAGTTTATTTCCTTTCATCACGTTAAGTATATCATGCCAGTCCCTTCTGGCCTGCAGAGTTTCAGCTGAAAAATCTGCTGATAACCTTCTCGGGGTTCCCTTGTATGTCATTTGTTTCTTTTCCCCAGCTGCTTTCAGTATTTTCTCTTTGTTTTTAATTTTGGTCATTTTGATTAATGTGTGTCTCGGAGTGTTCCTCCTTGGGTTTATTTTATATGGTACTCTTTGTGCTTCCTGGATTTGAGGGAGTTGTTCTTCCTTTCCCATGTTAGGGAAGTTTTTGGCTATTATCTCTTTGAATATTTTTTTCTGTCCCCTTCTCTCTCTCTTCTCCCTCTGGCATCCCTATAGTACAGACATTGGTGCATTTAACATTATCCCAGAGTTCTCTGAGACTTTCCTCAATTCCTTTCAATCTTTTATCTCTTTTCTCTTCTGCATTAGTGATTTCCACTAATCTGTCCTTCACCTCGCTGATTCGTTCTTCTGCCTCCTGTATTCTCCTGTTGGCTGCTTCTAATGAATTTTTTACTTTACTTATTGTATTTTGCATTTTTTCTTGTTTAATTTTTATATTTTGTATTTCTTTGCTCAGTGTTTCCTGTAAATTATCAATATTTGGCTGCAGTTTATATCCAGTGTCTTGCACCATCTTCAGTATCAACAGTCTAAAGTCTCTTTCTGGGAGGCTGATAATCTCCTCATCACTGAGCTGTTTTTCTGGGGAGTTTTCTTTCTCCCCTATCTGAGTTACAGTTTTCTCTCTTTTCACTTTTATAGGTTTTTAGTGTAGTGACCTTTTTAAAGACACCAGTCCGTGATGGGAGGGACTTGTGCCTACCCACTGGTAGGTGGGTCTGATTCCTACCCCTCTGGTGGGTGGGGCTTTGTCTCTGGGTGAGATTAGAATCTGGCTGTGTCTGAGGGGTCTTTAGGCAGCCTCTTTACTGATGGGTGGGGCTTAGATCCCACCTGGATTATTCTTTGGCCTGGGGCTTCTCAGTGCTAATGGGATGGGCCATATTTTCCCAAAAATATCTACCTCCAGAGAAATGCAGCCTGATGAATATTCCCAAGAGCTTTGCCTCCAGTGCCCTTCCTCCAGAGTCACTCCTGTTTTCCCAGGAGAGGCTCGAAGAATTGCAGTCAGGTTTGACCCAGATTCCTATGGAGACTTTGCTTTGCCCTGGGACCCAGTGCACATGAAATCTGTGTGCAGCTTTTCAGAATGGGGTCTCTGTTTCCCCCAGTACTATGGAGCTCCTGCACAGAAGCCCCACTGGCCTTTAATGCCAGATGCTCTGGGGGCTCTTTCTCACTGTGCCAGATCCCTAGGCATGGGGATTCGATGTGGGGCTCAGAACCCTCAGTCCTGTAGGTGCGTCTCTGTGATACAGTTACTTTCCAGTCTGTGGGACTTCCCACCCTGGAAGTATGGGGTTGCTTATATCCCGTAATCACCCCTCCTAACTCTTGATGTGGTCTCCTCTTTGTCTTCTGGAGTAGAGTATCTTTTTGAAAGTTTCCAGTCCATTTGGCTGAAGGTTGCTCAGCGTTTGGTTGTCGTTTTGTTGTTATTATGAGAGACGTTGAGCTGCAGTCCTTCTATTCCACCATCTTAATCCCCAGGATCCTCTCTTTATCTTTAATTTTTGCCAGTTTTAATATAATATGCCTTGGGTGGGACTGTTTGGGTTCAGCTTGTTTGGGGCTCTCTGTGCTTCCTGTATCTTGATGTCCGATTCCTTCAGATTTGGAAAGTTTTCAGACATAATTTCTTCAAATATATTTTCAATCCCCTTTTCTTTTTCTTCTCCTTCTGGAAGTCCTATTATGCATAAATTGGGCCACTTTATATTATCCCATAGATCTTATATATTGCTTTCATGTGTTTTCATTTGGTTTTCTGTCTGCTGTCCTGATTGGGTAAATTCCATTATTCTGTCTATCTTCCATGTCACTAATTCGTTCCTCTGCATCATTCAAACTGCCCTTTATTGCCTTTAGCTCAGTTGGCGTCTCTGCAAGTGAGTTTTCTAGCTTTTCTTGGCTCCTTCTTATATTTTCTAGATCCTTTCTAAGGGAATCTGCATTGTTATTTGCATCTTCTCTTAATTCCTGGATATTTAGCCTTAATTCCTCAAGTATCTTCACCACCGCCCTTCTGAATTCCATTTCTGTCAGACTGCAGAGGTCTGTTTCATTGTTGGCTGCTTTAGATGACTTGTCCTGTTCCTTAACTGGGAATCGTTTCTGAGCTTCTTCATCTTGCTTGTGGTTTTCTTTTTCTGTTAGTTAGGGGAAGCCGTACTGTAGGATTGTAAGTCTACTTCTGGGCAAGAGCACCCCTTTGTATTTTTTTTGGTGGGGTTACTATTTATTTATGGTGTGGGAGTTTGAAAAGTTTGTGTCTCTTTCTTTGTTGTGAGCAGGCTTTTATCTCCCTGGTGCCTTGTGTGTTTTCAGGGAGAATGAAGCAATGGGAAGGGCCAGCAGTTGGTGCCTGGTCCCTGGGCTCTCAACAGCAGCAAGGACGTGCTGGAGGTTGGCACTGGCTACTCCTAGTTGCAGGGCCTTGAGAAGTGGTAATGAGCTCTAGGCAGATCTACCAGATGTCCAGAGCAATTGGCAGTAGCAGCAGCAGGATGTGTGAGTTCCTAGGGGAGTGAGAGCCACAATGGCTAGTGTTCAATTGCAATGCCCTCCTCTGAGGTGATTGGAGCCACAGGTCGTACCCATTCAGGGACTCCTAGTGGTAGCAGGCCATGATTGTCCCTAGAGCCAGTGATAACTGTGGTGGTTTGCCTCCTCCACCTGTAGACCGTTCATGAAGCAACCTGTCTCAGCCCACATAGGAGGTGCTGTACAGATTGTTCCTAGTTGCAGGGTCCTGGGAAGTCGTAAAGATAAGGCATATAGTACCACCCAGAGCACCTGGCAGTGGGAGCAGTGGGGTTGGTGTGTTCCCAGGAGTGCGAGAGCACCCACAAGTGGTGTTCAGTCCCAGTGCCCTCCTCTGTAGTGCCCTTGAGGTGACTGGGGCTGCAAGTAGTGCCTGTTCACAGACCCCTAGTGGTAACGTGTCATTCCCACCTCTGGAGCCAGAGAGAACTGCGCTGGTTTGCCTCAGCTTCCTGTAGACCATGCAGGAAGTACCTCGTCCTGCTGAGCCCCTACACGATGTGCTGCACAAGATGCTCTTAGTTACAGGTTCCTGGGAAGGGACGAGCATCTGGGCACTGCCCAGAATGTTTGGCAGTGGCAGCTGCAGGGCGGGTGTGCTCCTGGGGGAGCGAGAGCAACAGCAGGTGGTGTTCTGTCATAATGTCCTTCTCGATGGTGCCCCCTAAGGTGGTTGGGGCTGCAAGTGATTTTTGTTCAGGTGTCCCCTGTGGCGGTGGGCCATGCCTTCCTCTGGAGTCAGGGATAATGGCGATGGTTTGCTCTTGTCCCCTGCAGGCCACCAGGAAGCCCCTGTCCCACTTAGACCTCAAAAGAGATGCTGCACCAGTTGCACCTAGTTGTATGGACTTGGGAGGCGACAGCAAACAAGTGTCTGGGTGCCACCCTGAGGGTTTGGCAGTGGCAGCTGCAGGGCGGGTGTGTTCCCAGGGGAGTGACAGCAACAGTCTCTGGTGCTTGGTAGGCCCCTTGTCGCACTTAGCCCCCTGATGCCTAGTCCATGCTGGAGGTGCCTGGTCACCAGTAGCCTTCACAAGAAGTGCCCAATCTCTGGTATAGGAGCAAAAGTCTTATGGATGATTGCACCGGAGATTCCGGACCACTGCGGACAAGCAGGCGGCCTCCGTGTTGTCAGCAGTCTGCACCCCAGGAAGCCTGGTCCGCTGCGGTCTAGCAAGCTCCTTCCCATTGCAGTTGAGCTGTGTCCAGGGATGCCTGATCTACAGCAGGCTAGCAAGGGGCTTCTGGTTGTGAGGCCTGGGTGGAGTGTGTCTGGAAGACACTGGGGCAACAGCGATCTAGCAAGTGGCCTCCGGCTACTGCCGTTTGTGCTTGAGTCACCCCACCCTTTGCAGGCTCCCCTGCAGCTGCTGGAGGTTTGTGCTTAACTTAATCCGACCTGCTCTCTGCACTAGAAGAGGTATAAGATCTGCCAGCATTCAGTTGATGCTTTGTGCAAGCTGTTTTCCATTTCGATGTGTTTTTTTGATGCATTTCTGGGAGATGCATTTGCCCTTTGCGAGCTAGCCTCAGGCTGCTGGGGTTTGAGCTTGATCCACCCCGCCCTCTGCGCTGGTTCAAGGAGCTTCCTATGGTGGTCCCCCCCTCCTCCTCTCCTGCTCCCTAACAGTGGAGCCTTGCCTCCATTGCAGGTGCAGACCTTCTCCCAGGTTCCCCCTGTCCTGGCATTCCACTCCCCAGCCCGTGGTGTACCACTCCCCGGCCCCTGGAACACTGCTTCTTAACCCCCTAGGCTGTCTCCACACTGCCGACCCCAGCCCTCTCCCAGGGAGGGACTGACCTCCAGAGCCTGAGTCTCAGCTCCCAGCCCCAGCCCCAGGGTCTCAGGCTGTGGGGTCTGTGCTGGTGTTTTGTTTCGGTGACCTGTGAGGCTCTCACCCCACCTTGCTGTGCTCAGTCCAGCTGCTGCACTTTTCTCAGGCTTTGAGGTCCCTCCGGCTCAGCTGATCTTTCGGTGGCTTAGGTGGCTCCCCAGGGTAGGTGTTCCTTTTCTCCCTCACAGCTCCCTCCCTGGAGTGCTGGTGCCGTCCTGATTCCCTTTTCTCTCTCTCTCTCTCTCTCTCTCTTTTTTTTCTGTTGTTCTGCCCAGTTATGTCAAGAGTTTCTTGCCCTTTTTGGAGGTTTAAGTTCTGCCAGCATTCAGTTGATGCTTTGTGCAAGCTGTTTTACATTTCGATGTGTTTTTTTGATGCATTTGTGGGAGAGGGTGAGCGCGACCTCTTACTCCTCCACCGTCTTGCTGCAACCCTCCTCTCCAGCATTTGTTATTTGTGGATGTATTAATGATGGCCATTCTGACGTCATCGTAGTTTTGACTTGCATTTCTCTAATAATTAGTGACGGTGAGCATCTTTTCATGTACCTACTGGCCATCCATGTGTCTTCTTTAGAGAAATGTGTATTTAGATCTTCTGTCCATTTCTCAGTCAAGTTGTTTTGGTTGTTGTTGTTGAGTTGTATGAGTTGTCTGTATATTCTTGGGAGATAAAGCCCTTGTCCATTGCATCATTTGCAACTATTTTCTCTCATTCCATAGGTGGTCTTTTCCTTGTTGTTTTTCTTTTATGGTTTCCTTTGCTGTCAGAAATCTCTTAAGTTTGATTAGGTCCCATTGGTTTATTTTTGGTTTTATTTCTATTGCCTTTGGAGACTGACCTAGGAAAACACCTGTACAGTTAATTCAGAGAATGTATTGCCTGTGTTCTCGTCCCAGAGTTTCATGGCACCACATCTTATGTTTAAGTATTTAAGCCATTTTTAATTTATTGTTGTGCATGGTATGAGGGGGTGTTCTAGTTTCATCGATAGACATGAATGTCCAGTTTTCCCAGAACCACTTGCTGAGGAGACTTTTTCCTATTTTATATTCTTGACTCCTTTGTCAAAGTTTAATTGACTATACATATATGGGTTTATTTCTGGACTCTCTCTCTTTTGTTTCATTGATCTGGGTATATGTTTTTATACCAATACCACACTCTTTTGATTACTGTAGCTTTGTAATATTGTCTGAAGTCTGGGAGAGTTATGCCTCCTGCTTTGTTTTGTTTTGTTTTTTTCTCCTCAGGATTGCTTTGGCAGTTATGGGTCTTTTATGGTTGCATGTAAATTTTTGGATTATTTGTTCTAGTTCTGTGAAAAATGTCATGGGTAATTCGATAGGGATTGTGTTAGATCTGTAGATTGCACTGGGTAGTATGACCATTTTAACAATATTCACTCTTCTAGTCCAAGAGCATAGAATATCTTTCCATGTCTTTGAATCCTCTTTAATTTCCTTAATGTTTTATAGTTCTTGGTATATAAATCTTTCACCTCTTTGGTCAGATTTATTCCTAGGTATTTTATTTGGGGGGGATGTGATTTTAAAAGGTATAGTTAGAGTTCTTGCTGTGGTACAACAGGTTAAGGATCCAGCATTGTCTCTGTTGTGGCCCGGCCTGGCCGAGTGAGTTAGGGTCCAGCGTTGCCACAGCTATGGCATAGGTCACAGCTGTGCCTCAGATTCTATCCCTGGTCTGGTGACTTCCACAAAGGTGTGACAAAACAAAAAAAAATTTTTCTTTTTTACATTACATTTCTGGTATTTCATTGTTAGTATACAAAAACACAAGCAGTTGCTGAATGTTAAATCTTCCATTCTGCTACTTTGCTGAATTCACTTATCAGATCAAGTAGTTTTTGTATGAGTCCTTAGGGTTTTCTATATATAGAATCATGTCATCTGCATACAGTGACAGTTTTACCTCTTCCCTTCCAATTTGGATACCTTTTATTTCTTTCTCTTGTCTAATTTCTGTGGTTAGGATTTCCACTACTTTTTTTTGATATAATGATTTTTATTTTTCTATTATAGCTGGTTTAGTTTTCTGTCAGTTTTTCAACTGTACAACATGGTGACCTAGTTACACATACATATATAGATGAATCACAAGTGATTAGACATAGTTGCCGGTGCCATACAGCAGGATCTCCTTGCTTTTCCATCAAAAAGGCAATAGTCTACAGCTCTTAACCCCAGACTCCCATACCATCCCAATCCCTCCCCACCCTCTTGGCAACCACAAGTCTGTTCTCCGAGTCCGTGATTTTCTTTTTTGTAGAAAGGTTCATTTGCGCAGTATGTTAGATTCCAGATATAAGTGATATCATATGGTATTTGTCTTTTTCTTTCTGACTTACTTCACTCAGTATGAGTTTCTGGTTCCATCCATGTTGCTGCAAATTGCATTTTATTCTTTTTTATGGCCGAGTAGTATTCCATCATGTATATATTACCACATCTTCCGAATCTAGTCATCTGTCGATGAACATTTGGGTTGTTACCACGTCTTGGCTATTGTGAATAGTGCTGCAATGAACATGCATGTACATTTGTCTTTTTCAAGCAAACTTTTGTCTGGATATATGCCCAAGAGTGGGATTGCTGGGTCATACGGTAGTTCTATTATAGGATTTCCACTACTTTGTTAATAAAAGTGTGAGAGCAGGAATCCTTCTCTTGTTCCAGACTTGAGCTGGATGGCTTTCCACTTTTCTCTGTTAAGTATTATATTGGCTGTGGGGGGAGTAGCTGTTGTGGCTCAGCAGAAACAAACCTAACTTATATCCATGAGGCTATAGGTTTGATCCCTCGCCCCACTCAGTGGTTTAAGGATCCAGCATAGCCACAAGCTCCAGTGTAGGTCATAGAGGTGTGGTGTAGGTTACAGACTCGGCTCAGAACTGGCATTGCTGTGGCTGTGGCATAGGCCAGCAGCTGCAGCCCCAATTCAACCCCTAGCCTGGGAACTTCCATATGGTGCACCTGCAGCCCTAAAATTTTTTTTTAATTAAATAAAAATATTGCTTATAGGTTTGTCATAGATGGCTTTTATTATGTTGAGATTTGTTCCCCTTGTACCCACTTTGGTACGTTTTTGTTTTTTTTTTCTGAATGGATGTTGGATTTCTGAAATGCTTTTTCTGCATCTTTGGAGATAATCACATGTTTTTTTTTTACTTTTCCCTTGTTAATGTGGTGTATTACATTGATTGATTTGTGTATTTTGACACCGCCTTGTGAACCTGGGATGAATTCCACTTGGGTGTGGTGTATAAACGTTTTTATATGTTGTTGGACTTGGTTTGCTAAAATTTTGTTGAGAATTTTTGCATCTGTGTTCATCAAAGATGGTGGCCTATAATTTTCCTTTTTGGTGGTAGCTTTGTCTAGTTTTGGTATCAGGGTGATGGTGGCTTCATAAAATGTCTTTGGGAGTGTTTTCTCCTCTTGATTCTTTTGGAAGAGTCTAGTCTAAGAAGGGCGGGTACAAGTTCTTTGTATGTTTGGTAGAATTCACCTGTGAAACCATCCGGTTCTGGAATTTTGTTTATAGGGAGTTTTTATTTTTTTCTTTTTTTAATACTTAATGAATTTTATTCCATTTATAGGTGTACAACAATCATCATCACAAATTTTTATAGCATTTCCATCCCAAACCCTCAATGCATCCCCCTACCCCCCAACCTGTCTCATTTGGAAACCATAAGCTTTCCAGAGTCTGTGAGTCAGTATCTGTTCCTCAGAGAAGTTCATCGTGACATTTTTTTTGGATTCCACATGTAAGCGATAGCATTCGATGTTGGTGTCTCATTGTCTGACTGACTTCCACTAAGATGATAATGCTAGGTCCATCCATGTTGCTGCAAATGCAGTTATTTCTTTCCTTTTAATGGCTGAGTAATATTCCGTTGTGTATATGTACCACATCTTCCTTCTCCACTCCTCTTTTAATGGACATTTAGGTTGTTTCCATATCTTGTCTGTTGTATAGAGGGCTGCACTGAACATTAGAGCACATGTGTCTTTTCGAGTCATGGTTTCCTCTGGATGGATGCCCAGGAGTGGGATTGCTGGATCAAATGGTAATTCTATTTTGAGTTTTCTGAAGAATGTCTATACTGTTTTCCACAGTGATTGAACCAATTTACATTCCCACCAACAGTGTAATAGGGTTGCTTTTTCTCCACACCCTCTCTAGCACTTATTGTTTGTAGACTTTTGATGATTGCCATTCTGGCTGGTGTAAGGTGGTACTTCATAGTGCTTATGATTTGCATTTTGCTAATAATGAGTGATGTTGAACCTCTTTTCATGTTTTGTTTTTTTTTTGACATCTGTATGTCTTCTTTGGAGAATTGTCTGTTTAGATCTTCTGCCCATTTTTTGATGGAGGTTTTTTTTTTTTTTTTGGTATTGAGCTGTAGGAGGTGTTTATAAATTTTGGAGATTAAGCCCTTGTCAGTTGCTTCATTTGTGAATGTTTTCTGTAGGGAGCTTTAAAATTACATTTTATATTTCACTTCTAGTGATCCATCTGTTCTATTTATCTATTTCTTCTTGATTCAGTTTTGGTAGCTGTATGTTTCTAGAAAGTTGTCCGTTTCTTCTAGGTTGTCAAATTTGTTGGCATATAATTGTCCATAGCATTCTTTTAAGGTGTTTTGTATTTCTGCAGTTGTCAGTTGAGATTTTTCCTTTTTCATTTCTTATTTTGCTTATTGGGGTTAAACTCAGTTATCAGTTGAGATTTTTCCTTTTCATTTCTTATTTTGCTTATATTGCTCTCTTCTTGGTGGGCCTGGCCAGAGGTTTGTCACTTGTGTTTACCATTCTAGAGGACCAGTTCCTGGTTTTACTGATTTCTTCTGTTTTTTGAATTTCTATTTTTTAATTTTTTCTCTGATCTTTATGATTTCCTTCCTTCTGCAGACTTTAGGTTTTATTTGTTCTTTTTCTCATTCTTTTAGGTGGTAGGTTAGAGATTTTCCTTGTTTTTTGAGGAAGGCCTGTATCTCTAAGACCTGCTTTTGCAGCATCCCATAGGTTTTCTATGGATGTATTTTCACTGTTATTTGTCTCACAGTTTTTGTTGTTGTTGTTGTTCTTGTTTGGTTTTGATTTTTTTTGCTTTTTAGGGCAGCACCCATGGTGTATGGAAGTTCCCTGGCTACGGGTTGAATTGGAACTGTACTCGCCAGCCTGCACCAGGATCTGATCCACGTCTGCAGCCTACACCACAGCTCATGGCAACACCAGATCCTTAACCCACTGAACGAGGCCAGGGATCGAACCTGCATCCTCATGGATACTAGTTGGGTTTGTTGCTGCTGAGCCACAATGGGAACTCTCACAGTATTTTTAAATGTTTTTTTTATTATAGTTGATTTACAATGTTCTGTCGATTTCTGTTGTACAGCAAAGTGACCCAGTTATACATTTTATGTATGTGTGTGTGTGTGTGTGTGTGTGTGTGTGTGTGTATATATATGTATTCTTTTCTTTTTTGATTTATCCCCCATCATGTTCTGTCACAGGTGATCAGATATAGTTCCTTGGGCTATAGAGCAGAATCTTTCATAGCTTATCCATTCCACATGCAATAGTTTCCATCTACTGACCCCAAATTCCCAGTCCCTTCCACTCCCTCCCTCTCCCTCTTAGCAACCACAAGTGTGTTCTTCATGTCCATGAGTTTGTTTCTTTTATGTAGATAGGTTCATTTGTACCATATATTAGATTCTAGATAGAAGTGATATCATATGGTATTTGTCTTTCTTCTTCTAACTTACTTGGTATGAGAGTCTCTAGTTCCATCCATGTTGCTGCGAATGGCATTACTTTGTTCTTTTTTATGGGTGAGTAATATTCCATTGTGTATATTTACCACATCTTCTTAATCCATTCATCTGTTGTTGGACATTTACGTTGTTTTCCATGTCTTGGCTATTGAGAATAGTGCTGCAGTGAACATAGGGGTACATGTATATTTTTCAATGAATGCTTTATCTGCATATATGCCCAGGAGTGGGATTCCTGGATCATAATATGGTAGTTCTATTTTAGTTTTCTGAGGTGCCTCCAAACTATGTTTTGCATAGTGGTTGTAGCAATGTACAATCCCACCAGCAGTGTAGGAGGGTTCGCTTTTCTCCACACCCTCTCCATCATTTGTTTTTTGTAGATTTGTTAATGATGGCCATTCTAAGTGGTGAGAAGTGGTACCTCATTATAGTTTCTTTTTGTTTTTTGTTTTTGTGGTCTTTTTAGGGCTGCACCTGTGGCATATGGAGGTTCCCAGGTTAGAGGTTTAATCGAAGCTGTGGCACCGGCCTACGCCAGAGCCACAGCAATGCAGATCCGAGCCAAGTCTGCGACCTGCACCACAGCTTATGGCAACACCAGATCCTTGACCCACTGAACGAGGCCAGGGATAGAACCTGCAACCTCATGGTTCCTAGTCGGATTCATTTCTGCTGTGCCACGGTGGGAACTCCCCTCGTTGTAGTATTGATTTGCATTTCTCTAATAATGAGTGATCTTGAGCATTTTTTCCTGTGCCTGTTGGCCATCCGTATGTCTCCTTTGGAGAAATGTCTATTTAAGTCTTCTGCCCATTTTTCAGTTGGGTTGTTTTTTGTTGTTGTTGAGTTGTATGAAGTTTATATATTTTGGAGATTAAGCCCTTGTCCATTTCATCATTTGAAACTATTTTGTCCCATTCTGTAGGTTTTCTTTCTTTCTTTCTTTTATGGTTTCCTTTGCTGTGCAAAAGCTTGTAACTCTGACTAGGTCCCACTGGCTTAGTTTTGTTTTTATTTCTTCAGCTTTGGGAGACTGACTTAAAACGTTCGTACGGTTGATGTCAAAGAATGTTTTGCATATGTTCTTTTCTAGGGGTTTGATGGTGTCTTGTCTTATGTTTAAGTCTTTAAGCCATTTTGAGTTTATTTTTGTGCATGGTGTGAGGGTATGTTCTAGTTTCATTGATTGACATGGAGCTGTACAATTTTCCCAGCACCACTTGCTGAAGAGGCTTTTTCTCATTTCATATTCTTGTCTCCTTTGTTGAAGATTAACTGACCATACATATCTGGGTTTATTTCTGGATTCTGTATTCTCTTCCATTGGTCTGTGTGTCTGTTTTTGTATCAGTACCACACTGTCTTGATTACTGTAGCTTTGTGATATTGTCTACAGTCTGAGAGAGTTATGCCACCTGCTTGTTTTTTCCCCCTCAGGATTTCTTTGGCAGTTCTGAGTCTTTTATGGTTCCATATAAATTTTTGGATTGTTTGTTCTAGTTCTGTGAAAAGTGTCGTGGGTGAAGTTCCTGTTGTGGTGCAGTGGAAACTAATCCGACTAGGAACCATGAGGTTGTGGGTTCTATCCCTGGCCTTCCTCACTGAGCTAAGGATATGGCATTGCTGTGAGCTCTGGTGTAGGATGCAGACACAGCTCAGACCTGGTATTGCTGTGGCTGTGGGATAGGCTAGCAGCCAATTTTGCCCCCTGGCCTGGGAACCTCTGTATGCTGTGGGTGTGGTCCTGAAAAAGCAAAAAAAAGAAGTGTCATGGGTAATTTGGTTGGATTGCATCGACTCTATAGATTGCTTTGGGTAATACGGCTATTTTAATGTGTTAATTCTTCCAATCTAGGAGCGTGGAATATCTTTCCATTTCTTTGAATCCTTTTGAATTTCCTTAGCTAATGTTTTATAGTTCTCAGCATGTAAGTCCTTCACCTCCTTGGTCAGGTTTAGTCCTAGGTGTGTAATTTAGGGAGGTGCAGATTTATCTTTTTTTTTTTTTTTCTTTTTAAGGCTCCACCCACAGCACATGAAGGTTCCCAGGCTAGAGGTCTAATCGGAGCTACAGCTGCTGGCCTACACCACAGCCACACAGGATCTGACCCACGTCTGTGACCTACACCACAGCTCATGGCAACACCAGAGCCATGACAGGAACTCCTGGGGGGGGGGTGTGTGTGCAGTTTTAAAAGGCATTGTATCTTTATATTCCTTTTCTAATATTTCATTTTCTAATATTTCATTGTCAAATGCAACCAATTTCTGAGTGTTAATCTTGCGTCTTACAACTTTGCTGAATTCATTGATCAGTTCAAGTAGTTTTTGTGTGGAGTCCTTAGGGTTTTCTATATATAGTATCATGTCATCTGCATAGCATGACAATTTTACCTCTTCTCTTCCAGTTTGGATACCTTTGATTTCTTTTGTTTGTCTGATGGCTGTGACTAGGACTTCTAATACTATGTTGAATAACAGTGGTGAGAGTGGGCATCCTTGTCTTGTTCCAGATTTTAGTGGGAAGGTTTCGGCTTCTCTACACTGAGTATTATATTGGCTGTGGGTTTGTCATAAGTGGCTTTGATTATGTTAAGGTATATTCCCTCTACACCCAATTTGGCAAGAGTTTTTATCATGAGTGGATTGTTGATTTTGTCAGATGCTTTTTCTGCATCTATTGAGATGATCATGTGGTTTTTGGCTTTTCTTTTGTTGTCTCACAGTATTTTTTAAATTTCCTTTTGGATTTCCTGAATGACTTTTTTTTTTTTTTTGGTAGAATGTTACGTAGTCTCCATATAGCTGTTTTTTTCTCATTTCTTTTCCCTTGATTGATTTCTAGTTTCATGCTGTTGTGGTCAGAGCAGAGGCTTGAAATAATTTCTATACACTTAAATTTGTTGAGGGTAGTTTTGTGCCCTAGTATCTGGTCATTTCTAGAGATTATCTGTGCACTTTAAAAGAATATATATTCTGGGTTTTTTAGGTGTAATATCCTGAAAAAAAGTCATTTAAGTCTAACTGTTCTATTGTGTCATTTAGGATCTCTCTTGCCTTGGTGCTTTTCTGTCTAGAGGATCTGTCTATTGATGTGAGTGGCGTGTTAAAGTCTCCTACTATTATTGTATTCCCATCAATTTCTCCTTTTATGTCTGTTTGTATTTGTTGTATGTATTTGGGCACCTCTATATTAGGGACATATATACTGATGAGTGTAATAGACTCTTCTTGAAATGACTCTTTTATCGTTAAATTGTATCCTTTGTCTACCTTGATGGCTTTTGTTTTAAAGTCTGTTTTGTCTCATATGAGTATTACGACTCCAACTTTCCTGTCATTTCCATTCTCATGAAGTATTTTTTCCATCTCTTTATTTTCTTTTTTATTTATTTATTTATTTATTTTTGCCTTTTGTCATTTTAGGGCCGCACCTGCGGCATGTGGAGGTTCCCAGGCTAGGGGTCTAATCGGAGCTGTAGCCGCCGGCCTACGCCAGAGCCACAGCAACGCAGGATCCGAGCCGCATCTGCGACCTACACCACAGCTCACGGCAACGCCGGATCGTTAACCCACTGAGCAAGGCCAGGGATCGAACCCGCAACCTCATGGTTCTTAGTCGGATTCGTTAACCGCTGCGCCACGACGAGAACTCCCATCTCTTTATTTTCAATTTATATATTTCCTTTGACCTAAACTGGGTCCTTTGTACAAGGCAGCATATTGTAGGCTGCATTTTTTTTTTTTTTATCCAGTCTGCCGCTCTATGTCTTTTTATTGGAGATTCAGCCCATTGACATTTAATGTAATTATTGATAGATCTGTATTTACTGCTGTTTTATTTTATTTTTTCCCATTACTGAATGAATTTTATTACAATTATAGGTGTACAAAAATCATCACAAGCAAATTTTATAGCATTTCCATCCCAGACCCTCAGTGCATCCCTCCACCCCCCAACTTGTCCCATTTGGAAACCATAGGTTTTCCAAAGGCTGTGAGTCATTATCTGTTCTGCAACGAAGTTCATTGTGTCCGGTTTTTAGTTACCATATGTAAATGGTAGCATTTGACGTTGGTGTCTAATTGTCTGGTTTCACTTCGCATAATTTCTAGGTCCATCTATGTTGCTATAAATGTTATTTTGTTCCTTTTAATGGCTGAGTAATATTCCATTGTGTATATGTACCAGATCTTCCCTATCCACTCCTCTGTCAGTGGGCATTTAGGTTGTTTCCATGACCTGGCTATTGTATAGAGTGCTGCAATGAACACTGGAGAATATGTGTCTTTTTGGTTTTCTCTAGATAGATGCCCAAAAATGGGATTGCTGGATCAAATGGTAATTCTATTTTGAGTTTTCTGAGGAATCTCCATACTGTTTTCCACAGTGGTTGCACCAATTTGCTTTCCCACCAACAGTGTAATAGGGATCCTTTTTCTCCACACCCTCTCCAACACTTATTGTGTGTAGACTTTTGATGATGGCCATTCTGGCTGGTGTAAGGTGGTACCTCATAGTGGTTTTGATTTGCATTTCTCTAATAACGAGTGATGTTGAACATCTTTTCATGTGTTTTTTGGCCATATGTAAGTCGTCTTTGGAGAATTGTCTGTTTAGCTCTTCTGCCCATTTTTTGATGGGGTTGTTTGTTTTCTTGGTGTTGAGCTGTAGGAGCTGTTTGTAAATTTTGGAGATTAATCCCTTGTCAGTCAATTCATTTGCAAATATGTTCTCCATTCTGTGGGTTGTCTTTTCATTTTGTTTAGTTTCCTTTGCTGTGTAGAAACTTATAGGTTAATTAAGTCCAATTTGTTTATTTTTCTTTTGATTGTCCTTACTTTGACAGGTGGATCTGAGAAGATGTTGCTGTCATTTATATCAGAGAGTGTTTGGCCTATGTTTTCCTCTCAGAGTTTGATAGTATCTGGTCTTATATCTAGGTCTTTAATCCATTTTGAGATTATTTTTGTGCATGGTGTTAGGAAGTGTTCTAATTTCATTTTTTTACATGTGGTTGTACGGTTTTCCCAGCACCACTTATTGAACAGGCTGTCTTTTGTCCAATGTATATTCTTGCCTCCTTTGTCATAGATTAGTTGACAATAGGTGCGTGGGTTTAATTCTGGACTTTCTGTCCTGTTGCACCGATCTATATTTCTGTCTTTGTGCCAGTACCAGGCGGTTTTGTTGACTGTAGCTTTGTAGTGTAGTCTGAAGTCAGGGAGCCTGATTCCTCCAGCTCCATTTTTCTTTTTCAGGATGTCTTTGGCTATTCTGGGTCTTTCATGGTTCCAAACAAACTTTAAAAATTTTGTTCTAATTTTGTGAAAAATGTCCTTGGTGATTTTTTAGGGATTTGCATTGAATCTGTTGATTGCCTTGGGTGGTATAGTCATTTTGATAATATTGACTCTTCCAACCCAAGAGCATGGTATGTCTTTCCATCTGTTCATGTCATCCTTGATTTCTTTCATCAGCATCTTAAGTTTTCAGAGTACAGGTCTCTTGTCTCTTTAGGTAGGTTTATTCCTAAGTATTTGATTCTTTTTGATGCCATAGTAAACGGGATTGCTTCCCTAATTTCTCCTTGTGATCTTTCATTGTTAGTATATAGAAATGCAGTTGATTTCTGTGTATTAATTTTGTATCCTGTGACTTTGCCAAAGTCATTGATGAGCTCTAACAGTTTTCTGGTAGAGTCTTTAGGGTTCTCTAGGTATAGTATCATGTCATCTGCAAATACTGATAGTTTGACTTCCTCCTTTCCA
>PVHT020000012.1:13160958-13203827 GCA_004024745.2 Catagonus wagneri
CAGGTGTATCTCCAGTGTCCTGCATATGTGCTTTCTTCTTACGATTTCTGATTTTGGTAGCATAATTGCACCTGGATGATTTATTATTTTTACTGTATATATGCCTTTCCTGGTGAGCCTTGTCATTTGTGGTGTTTTTGTTTCTGGTTGTGGCCTTTTCTTTTCTGCCTAGAGAAGTTCCTTTAGTATTTGTTGTAAAGCTGGTTTAGTGTTGCAGAAATCTCTGAGCTTTTGCTTAGCTTTTGCTTATCTGTAAAGGTTTTGATTTCTCCTTCAAATCTGAATGAGAGCCTTGCTGGGTAAAGTAATCTTGGCTGGGAGTTTATTTCCTTTCGTCACGTTAAGTATATCATGCCAGTCCCTTCTGGCCTGCAGAGTTTCAGCTGAAAAATCTGCTGATAACCTTCTCGGGGTTCCCTTGTATGTCATTTGTTTCTTTTCCCCAGCTGCTTTCAGTATTTTCTCTTTGTTTTTAATTTTGGTCATTTTGATTAATGTGTGTCTCGGAGTGTTCCTCCTTGGGTTTATTTTATATGGTACTCTTTGTGCTTCCTGGATTTGAGGGAGTGGTTCTTCCTTTCCCATGTTAGGGAAGTTTTTGGCTATTATCTCTTTGAATATTTTTTTCTGTCCCCTTCTCTCTCTCTTCTCCCTCTGGCACCCCTATAGTACAGACGTTGGTGCATTTAATGTTATCCCAGAGTTCTCTGAGACTCTCCTCATTTCCTTTCAATCTTTTATCTCTTTTCTCTTCTGCATTAGTGATTTCCACTAATCTGTCCTTTACCTCACTGATTCGTTCTTCTGCCTCCTGTATTCTACTGTTGGCTGCTTCTAATGAATTTTTATTTCAGTTATTGTATTTTGCATCTCTTCTGGCTTAAATTTTATATCTTGCATTTCTTTGTTTAGTGTTTCCTGTAAATTATCAATCTTTGTCCAGTGTCTTTCATCATCTTCAGCATCAACAGTCTGAAGTCTCTTTCTGGGAGGCTGATAAACTTCTCATCACTGAGCTGTTTTTCTGGGGGGTTTTCTTTCTCCCTTATCTGAATTATGATTTTCTTTCTTTTCGTTTTTATAGGTTTTTGGTGTAGTGACCTTTCTGCAGACAACAGAGTTGTAACCTCTCTTACTTCTGGTGTTTGCCTCCCCTGTGGCTGAAGTTGGTATGGGGGGGGCTTGCTGAAGGCTTCCTGATGGGAGGGATTGTTGCCTGCCCACTGGTAGGTGGGGCTGATTCCTATCCCTCTGGTGGGTGGGGCTTTGTCTCTGGGTGAGATTAGAGGTGGCTGTGTGCCTGAGGGGTCTTTAGGCAGCCTCTTTACTGATGGGTGGTGCTGTGATCCCACTTGGATTATTGTTTGGCCTGGGGCTTCTCAGTGCTGATGCGAGGTCCCAGATTTTCCCAAAAATGGCCGCCTCCAGAGAAATGCAGGCTGATGAATATTCCTGAGAGCTTCGCCTCTGATGCCCTTCCCCCACAAGGCACAGTCACCCCTGTTTTCCCAGGAGGTCCTGCAAAAATCGCAGTCAGGTTCCACCTGGATTCCAGTGGAGACTTTGCTTTGCCCTGGGATCAAGTGCATGTGAAAGTCTGTGTGCGCCTTTCAAGAATGGGGTCTCCTTTCCCCCCAGTCCTGTGGAGCTCCTGCACACAAGCCCCGCTGGCCCTCAATGCCAGATGCTCTGGGGGCTCTTTCTCCCTGTGCCCGATCCTCAGGTGTGGGGATTTGATGTGGGGCTCAGAACTCTCAGTCCTGTAGGTGCATCTCTGTGATAGTTACTTTCCAGTCTGTGGGGCTTCCCACCTGGGAGGTATGGGGTTGCTTCTGTTGCATAATCACCCCTCCTACCTCTTGATATGGCCTCCTCTTTGTCTTCTGGAGTAGAATATCTTTTTCTAGTCCATTTGGTTGAAGGTTGCTTGGCATTTGGCTGTAATTTTGTTGTTTTTATGAGAGAAGTTGAGCTCCAGTCCTTCTGTTTGGCCATCTTAATCCAATCTTGCTCTGAGACGTTTGACTTGGGTAACTGGTGACATTCACTGTGGCGTCGTCTCACAGAAGAAAGGCACTGGGGGATCATGGGAGTGCCAAGAGGTGACAGCGGCTTTGGGCGTGCTGTCCTCTGGTTTGGGGGTCGGGGAGATGGGGTGCCAGTAAGCCTTGCTGCCGAATAGCAAAAAAGGAGGCAACTGTGGCAGCTGTGGCCAGCTCTGCCTGCGCCCCTTTACTGCTGTTTTAAACCTTTTTTTCAGTTGATTCTATGTTTCTTCTCTGTTCCTTTTTGTGGTTTGGTGATTTCCTTTTATGCTCATGTTCTCTTCTTTTTTTGTGTTTGTGAATCTGATGTTTGATTTGTGGTTGCACTGTTTTGTTAAGTATGTTAACCCTTCCTATATCTGCTTGCTTTGTATTGATAGTCCTATAGGCTCAAATGCATTCTAAAGAAAAGAATCTAGATTTTCTTACTCTCCTTACCCACATTTTATGATTTTGAATGTCCTTTTTTTCCATTGTCATGTTTATCCTTTTGTTCTTGTGTTTGTTGTTGCTTTCACAAATAGTTTTTTTTTTCTTTTTGACCTGTATTCAGGCTTATTTAAGTGATTATTGTCCAGTTGTGATTTCCTCCATCCTCTCTGTCCTTCCTTCTTTTCTATTTAGAGAAGACCTTTCAATGTTTCTCTTAGGATAGGTTTAATATTGCTGTACTCTTTTAGTTTTTGCTTGCCTGAGAAATTCTGTATTTGTCCTTATATTTTAAATGATCTCATTGAGTAGAGCGTTCTAGGTTCCTGGGTTGTTGTGGTTTTTTTTGCTGGTTTTTTTTTTTTGGTCTTTTTAGGGCCACACCTGTGGCATATAGAAGTTCCCAAGCTAGTGGTCAAATCGGAGCTGTAGCCACCAGCCTACACTACAGCCACAGCTATGCCAGATCTGAGCCACGTCTGCAACCTACACCATAGCTTATGGCAATGCCAGATCCTTTAACCCACTGAGCAAGGCCAGGGATTGAACCTGCAACCTCATGGATCCTAGTCAGGTTCATTACCACTGAGCCATGACAGGAACTCCCATGTTACTGGTTTCTTGATATTGAGCTGCATGAGCTGTTTATTAATCCATTGTTGGTGGCTTTGTTTGCAAAGTTTTCTGCCATCCTGTGGGTTGTCCTTTAATTTTTTAAAAAATGGTTTCCTTTGCTGTGCAGAAGCTTTTAATTTTAATCAGGTCCCATTTGTTTACCTTTGTTTTTATTTTTGTTACTCTAGGAGTGGATCAAAAAAAAGATCTTGTTGCAATTTATGTCAGAGTGTTCTGCCTATGTTTTCATTTAGGAGTTTTAGGGTATCTGGTTTTACATTTAGGTCTTTAATCCACTTTGAGTTTATTTTTCTCTATGGTATTAGAGAATTTTCTTTTCTTTTTTTTTTTTTGCATGTAGATGTCCAGTTTTCCCGGCAGTACTTAATGAAGAGACCATCTGTTTTCCATTGTATATTCTTGTCTTCTTTGTCATAGATTAGTTTGCATATGTGCCTGGGTTTATTTCTGGGTTTTCTTTGCTGTTCCATTGAGCTCTTCCTGTTTCTGTGTCAGTGCCATACTGTTTTGATCACTGTACCTTTGTAGCGTAGTCTTTTTTTTTTTTTTTTTTTTTTTTTTTTTTTTTTTTTTTTTTTTTTTTTTTTTTTTTTTTTTTTTTTGCCTTTTGTCATTTTATGGCCGCGAGTTTATGGCCGCACCGCGGCATGTGGAGGTTCCCAGGCTAGGGGTCTAATCGGAGCTGTGGCCACCGGCCTTCGCCGCAGCCACAGCAACGCAGGATCCGAGCCGCGTCTGCAACCTACACCACAGCTCACGGCAACGCTGGATCGTTAACCCACTGAGCAAGGGCAGGGATCGAACCCACAACCTCATGGTTCCTAGTCGGATTCGTTAACCACTGCGCCACGACGGGAACTCCTGTAGCGTAGTCTGAAGTCTAGAAGCCCAATTCCTCCAGTTCTGTTTTTCTTTTGTAAGATTGCTTTGGCTATTTGAGGTCTTTTGTGTTACCATACAAATTTAAAACATTTTTGTTGCAGTTCTGTGAGGAATGCTCTTAGTAATTTGATAGGGATTGCATTGAATCTGTGGATTGCCTTGAGTGGTATAGTCATTTTGACTCTGTTGATTCCTCCAGTCCAAGAGCATGGTATATCTTTCCATCTGTTTGTGTCATCTTTGATTTCTTTCATCAGCATCATGTAGTTTTTAGAGTACAAATCTTTTGCCTCTTGAGGTAGGTTTATTCCTAAGTATTTTAGTCTTTTTTTGTGCAATGGTAAATGGGATTGTTTCCTTAATTTCTCTCTCTGATCTTTTGTTGTTGGTGTATAGGAATGCAAGAGAACTAATACTGTCACTTCAGATGATATGATACTATACATAGAAAATTCCAGAGATGCTACCAGAAAACTATTAGAGCTCATTAATGAATTCGGTAAAGTTGCAGGATACAAAATTAATACCCGCACAGTTTTAAAATGATGGAAGCAGACATGTCCTGCTAGGCAGAACTTGGCCACCTGCAAACCCCTACATCCACACCCCCGTCCCCAAAAAGTCAGTCCCTCTCTGTGACTGGCTGTGTAATTTGTGGGCCCAGCACAAAATGAGTGTGTATGGCCCCTTGCTCAAATATTAAGAGTTTTAAGGGCGTTCCCATTGTGGCTCAGCGGGTTACCATCCTGCCCAGTATCCCTGAGGACGCAGGTTCGATCCCTGGCCTTGCTCAGTGGATTAAGGATCCGGCGTTGGCATGAGCTGTGATGTAGGGCACAGATGTGGCTTAGATCCCACGTGGCTGTGGCTGTGGCATAGGCTGGCAGTTGCACCTTCAACTTGATCCCTAGCCTGGGAACTTGTCTATGTGGCAGGTGAATCCCTAAAAAAAGAAGGAAAAAAAAAAGAATTTCAAGGTGGTGACTGCAAGGGTCTAGAGCCTGTACATTGCTGCTGTTTCCTTGAGAAGCAGCTGACGTGCCTCACTCACGTGCTTGTGGAGTGAAGACATACCTGGGTGCGGGACTGTGTCACAGACATGGGCTATCCTGGCATTGAATGGACAAGGGTGGACACAGGTGGCGCTGATTGGGGTCCCCGAGTTAAAGGAAGAAGGCTCACGATTCTGTGGTTGAGGCGAGGGGCCTGGCCTCAGACTCGGGCTCTGACCTTTGACCTTTTCGTGGCCTTCAGGTGTCTCTCCCCTGAAACAGTGACCACTGCATGTGTGTCTGGTATTGGGCACCGTTACAGACGCCAGCATGTGGTCAGAACAGAGCGTATAGGGGTTCCCGCTTCCATAGAGCTCACAGTGGGGCAGCTTGGACCTCAGGGAGTCTGGAAAGTTCGATAAGATTTAGGTATACAGTGTTTAACCCAGGGTCCGCGGGGGGCCAGCGAGCCCAGACCACAAGGCCCCCGGGGTTATGACTGGCGGTGACTTGGAAGTTGTTGAGGAAGTTCCAGGCTGTTGCCCACAGTTGTAGCCAAAACCCAGCATCCTGGATTCAGCAGAACAGAGCCTCCTCTGTGGTCTCTGCTGTGGGTCTGCTTGGCCTCTGTGGCTCCAGTGCCCCCAGATGCCACAGCCATGAAAGATCTGTGCCACCTCCTCTGCTTGGTCTGCCAGCCTGGCTTCCGGGGTCCCCTCTGAGCCACCCTGTGCCCAGAGACTGGGCTGAGCCTGGTCTCTGGGAGCTCCCACCTGCGTGGGGACTCCAGAGCCCCCGGAAACTTGGTGTAGAGAGGCTGGAGCTCTGTGACGGCCCTGCGTGCTCTGGTGTCATTGTGATGCTCCTGGAAGCCTCCCTGGCAGAGGTGGCCTCTGTCTCCAGCACCTCTTCCTGCTTTGCTCTTGCAGACTCTTTGGTTTGACCTTCAGCAGCATCTCTCGGATGAAGAAGGCACCAATATGGTGAGGACCCCCCACCTGCCTGAGCCAGGACGCAAAGTACAGGGGGCTCAATGTCCCTGCCACACCCCTGCCACCGGGACCACCACCTGCAGCCCCTGCACTTGCCCCCGCCCCCGCCCGGTCCCCGTCCTGGGCATGTTCGTAGAGGCTCCAGGGCTGTGATCAGTTTGGCCTGGAGCAGCGGAATCAGCAGGACAGTGACGTCAAAACACTAATTCAGTCAGAAACCATTCCCATCACTCCTTTTGCTCTGTCTCAACCCGGTACCTCGCAGGCAGCTCCCGATCTCTTTAGAACCTCTTGAAACCCCCTCGCTTATTTTTCAGCGTTGGTGGGACTGCTTCCTGCATTTGGCCTAATCTTAATTTTACTCATTTTTCACCAGTTTTCATGTATAAGAATGAGACGTATGTGTGCAGTGGGGGGTGCGTTTTACTTTGACCAAAGCTCCCTGTCCGGGGGTGGGGGGTGCTGGATCCTGGGCTGTGGCCCGGAGGCTGGGTGGGGGAGGGCTGGCTGACTCGCCCCGTGTCCCCACAGCATCTGCAGCTGGTCCGGCAGGAGATGGCCGTGTGCCCTGAGCAGCTGGGGGAGTTCCTGGGCGCTCTGCGTCAGTACCTGCAAGGCACCACTGGAGCCAGGCACTGCTTCCAGTGAGTAAGCCGGGGAGCGGGCCGGGAGCCAGGGGCGCTGCCGGGGGACCAGCCTCACCCCTGAGAACACTCCAGAACCCAGAGAGGTGCCTAGCGGGGTGGTCACAGGAGCTGGGTTCAGGTTTTAGCTTAGGCTTTTCCTTGCTGTGCAAATGTGGCGAGTGACTTCATCTCCCTGACCTCTGTTTACTCATCTATAAAGTGGGACCATTCACAGGACCTGCTCCCTGGGTGGCAGGAGGCATCATGGAGTGATGACCACAGAGGGGGCGTGGGCCAGTGCCCGCCCCCAGTGCCCGCGCCGCGTTAGCTGCTACAGTGGCTGTGTGGCCGCCCTCGGGGCCTTGATCTCTCCTGCCAAGGCCTGTGCTGCTCTGTGGCTTCAGAGCCAGAGGACGGCAGCCCTCCGCCGTGCTGGGGGCAGTTCCCGAGAGGAGGGAGCCCCCCTCGCGTCCCTGGCCCCCCAGCCCCCGTCCGTGCCCAGCGCACCGTAGCCGTAGACTCTGTGCCGTTCCTGCTTCCTGGGCGGCTGCCGCGGGCCGGGCCCCGGGGTGTAGCTGGCTGCTGCTCTCGCTCAGTGTCGATGCCGGGTCGGGGGAGAAGGGCAGGTAAGGGCCGCTGTCGGTGGTGGCGCTCCGGGCGACAGTGAGAAGGGTTCCGGGGACGAGGGGGCGTTGGGGAGGGGCGCACATGCGCTGAGGCCTGCGTGAGGAGCAGCCCCAACCGTAGAATCTGAGGCAGGCGACCGCCAGCAGCCACTGTGGTGCGACAGGGTGAGGGCGGGAGAGGGCCAGGGCGCTGGGAGGCCTCTGTCATGTCCACCCTGGAGGCCCTGCCTGGTCCGGGAGCCAGGGACCACGTGGTAGATTAGGCAGGAGGGGCCCTTCCCGCCTTCCTTGTGTGAAGAGGCGGTGGGGACACGCGTGCTGCTGGGCGGCCAGGGAGCGAGGCGCTCCCAGCCCCCGGGGGGACTGGGCCTTGGCACGCCGAGGGCAGAGCCAGGATCAGTTTCGGAGTGCGGCGGCTGGACTTGGCCATGGCTGAGAGGGGCAGGTGGAGGAGGCGGCGGCAAGTGGAACCGAGATTCTTATGCTTCAGAAACTGGATCGAGGCTGGGGCTTGTGCTGAGCAGGGAAAGTCGGGCTTGTGGGGGTGTCACACGAGCCACATTGAATTCCAGGTGCCAGTCGGGGTGCTGACACACAGGTGGGGAGGTTACCTAGAGTCCCAGGAGCTATGTAGTCACCATGGGAGAAAACGTGGGAGGAGAGGGGGCGGCGGGGGGTGGGGGGCAGCATGCTATGGTTTGTTGAATGACCGTGTGTCCTCCCTGCACCCCAAGCTTGTCTGCCGCGTCTCCCCATCCATCCAGAGGCCTCTGTACTGCCCTCCTCACCCCCAGAAAACCAATCAGTGCGTTGGCCATCGCCATGCTGCAGTAAGCGGGCTTAGAGGAACCACACTGCTGGGTGACCTCTGTCAGCAGAGGAACAGGCCCCTTCAGGGAGTCTGCCTTTGGGAAGGGCCGTGGGTTCATCTGACTGCTGGGGGGCCTGCATGCCTGGTCCCCCTTCTCTCAGCCCCCAGCCTCATGGGTGGTGTTAGGCTGGAGTGTAACAAGCCAATGACACACGCGATCAGCGGCCTTGTTTCCATGCTCTGTCCTGCGTGGCAGAACTTGGCACTGCCAGTGGAGACACGGCAGCGGCCACGCGGGACAGGACAGCCCCTTGGAGGGAGGCTTGGGGCTGCTGAGCACAGGAAAAAGGCCGGGGAACCAGAGCGCCTTGAGGGGCCAGATGGGTTGGCTTTAGCAGATGAGATTCTGGAGGCCCGGCCTCCACCTCCGCTGGGGGCCACCGCCTTGGAGGCTCCCTCCCCATGGGCGGGGGCACCCCGGCCCGGCTCTGTCCATCCCGTCTCCGAGGAGGCGAGTGGCCTGCCGCTCACACAGGCACGCCACCGGTCACCTGGGACTGGGGCCAGGTCTGCCGCCCCTGCTTTCAAGGATTAAATTAGGGATTATGGGAGTTCCCATCAGGGCTCAGCAGAAATGACCCTGACTACCATCCATGAGGACGCAGGTTCGATACCTGGGCCCACTCCCTGGGTTAAGGATCCAGCGTTGCCATGAGCTGTGGAGTAGGTCGCAGATGCAGCTCGGATCTCACAGGGCTGAGGTGCAGGCCGGTGGCTACAGCTCTCATTCGACCCCTAGCTGGAGAACCTCCAGAAGCTGTGGGTTTGGCCTTAAAAAAAAAATTAGGGATTATGCAGAATATGGCAGGTGAAAGGTGCTTTTTATTTTTCTCATTAGCCTTCTATTGATTCAGAGAGTAGCACTAGAGTATTATCTAGAAGCCTCACCAAAACAAAAAACTGAGCGTTTTAAAACATCTCAACGCCCCCACACCAGGAATTTCTCACATGCAGACCTCTGTTTTACACATTTAACTCAGTAATTGTAGGAGTCAAATGCCTTTATTTTTAAAGGGAGTGTTTTTTTCCCATTACTTAATGAATTTTATTACAATTATAGGTGTACAAAAATCATCACAAGCAAATTTTATAGCATTTCCATCCCAAACCCTCAGTGTATCCCCTCCTCCAGCTTGTCTCATTTGGAAACCATAGGATTTCCAAAGTCTGTATCTGTTCTGCAACGAAGTTCATTGTGTCCATTTTTACCATATGTAAATGGCAGCATTTGATGTTGGTGTCTAATTGTCTGACAGGTTTCACTTCGCATGATAATTTCTAGGTCTGTCCATGTTGCTATAAATGTTATTTCATTCCTTTTAATGGCTGAGTAATATTCCATTGTGTATATGTACCAGATCTTCCCTATCCATTCCTCTGTCAGTGGGCATTTAGGTTGTTTCCATGACCTGGCTATTGTATAGCGTGCTGCAATGAATACTGGAGTACATGTGTCTTTTTGAGTCATGGTTTCCTCTGGATAGATGCCCAGCAGTGGGATTGCTGGATCAAATGGTAATTCTGAGTTTTCTGAGGAATCTCCATACTGTTTTCCACAGTGGTTGCACCGATTTGCATTCCCACCAACAGTGTAATAGGAATCCTTTTTCTCCACACCCTCTCCAGCACTTACTGTTTGTAGACTTTCTGATGATGGCCATTCTGGCCGGTGTAAGGTGATACCTCATAGTGGTTTTGATTTGCATTTCTCTAATAACGAGTGATGTTGAACAACTTTTCTGGTGTTTTTTGGCCATCTGTATGTCTTCTTTGGAGAATTGTCTGTTTAGATCTTCTGCCCATTTTTTGATGGGGTTGTTTGTTTTCTTGGTATTGAGGTGTCATCCCTTGTCAGTCGATTCATTTGCAAATATTCTCTCAAAAGAAGGGGTTTTGAAGAATAGATTTTTAAATTGTGTTTCATGAAATTCATTCAGCACTGTGCACTGCCGACTCTGCGGGGCCAGGCCCCATTCTGGGTGGGGAAGCTGCGTTTGGCGGGTCAGACTCCAAGGCCGGTCCTGGAGGCTTTGGGTTGTTCTGATCAGGAAGGTGGCATGTTCCCAAGTAGCCTTGGGGTGGTGACAAGCTGGCTTCTGTCCTGGGCCACCCCCGTGGCTTCTACGAACCTCATGTTTCCAGGGTCTCAGAGCCTCCCAGGGGCTGGCTCCGGGACGCCCTGTCTGGTGGAGAGGGAACTGGCCTGAACGAGCAGGCAGGTGGCAGCCCAGTCCATCCGCTGACTTGTGTCTCCCATCTTCTTGCAGCATCACTGCCGTGAGGCTGGTGGACGGCGTCACCTTCGTTGTCTACGAGTTCTGGGAGACAGAAGAGGAGTGGAAGAGGTGAGCCAGGCCCCGCATGGGCGCTGACACGGCTTTAGGGGTGGGGCACGGGCAAGGCACCCCCCTGCCCCCCTTGCCAGGCCCCTTCCTTGTGCCAGAGGACACTTGCAGGGCTGGTGGGGATCAGGAGATGGGCTTCCAGCCACGCCTGCCACTCAGGACGTGGGCCGCAGTGCAGCTGGGGGTAGCCTTTCTCGTTGGGGTGTGAAGCCCTTATTGCCCCAGATGGACTCTGAGTCCAGGTTCCCGACCAGCCCTGGGAGCTGAAGCTGCTCCTGTTTAAAAACTGCCCCAGGAGAAAAATCCCAAAAGTTCTCTCATTTAAGGTCGGTCCTGGGGAGACGAGCGCCAGGCTGCTCGCGCCCTGGCCGCGCCTCCGCACGGCGCTCTGTGCCCCAGGCTTGGCTGTGGGTGTCGCAGCCCCCAGCCCCGCAGAGCCAGGGTCCGATGGGCCCCGGAGCTCACCGGCGTCTCCCCGGGTTGCAGGCACCTGCAGAGCCCCGTGTGCAAGGCCTTCCGCCACGTAAAGGTGGACACGCTGAGCCAGCCCGAGGCGCTCGCCCGGATCTCGGTGCCAGGTACCGGCGCGGGGACCAGGGATGCCCCAGGCTGGGCGGAAACGGCCGAGCGAGGCCCAGGCCTTCCGGGCTCCTATTCTGGAGCTTAGCTGCCGGGGCGGGAGGCCCCGCTGCGAGCCTGGAGGGTGAGAGGGTGGGGCAGGGAGACTGGGCCTCAGAAAAGACTGAAGCCTGGGCCCGGGGATGCAGTGCAGCGGAGGCCGAGCCCAGCAGGTGGTGGGCCTGGGTCCGAGGCCCAGAAAGTAGCCCTAGTCCCGGGCAGGCCCTACTGTGCGGTCCTCGCCCTTGTTCCCTCCACGGCATGAGAGTTGCCCCTGGGACAGCCGGCAGGCATCCTTCTGCCCTCCCGCGACCCTGTGCCTTGCTTTGGGCGCCATGTCCCCAGGGAGCCCTCTGCAGAGCTGGCTTAGCGGGGCAGGGACAGAACCCCAGGGAAGGGGCTGCGGTCCCAAGCCACCAGTAACCCCTCTCTCCTCCCTTCCCAGCCGCCTGGTGCACCCTGGGCCGCGACTGAGGCCCCACAGACGAGCCTATCGCCCTGCGCCCTCTGACGAAGGACGTCCCCTCTTCTAGCAACTCTGGTATCTGAGCTCTTTTCAATATACCCGCAAACACAAACGCCCCTCCTGCCGTCCAAAGTGAAGGAGGACCCCCCCCAGCTCCCCCCACCCTCTTGTTGGTAGAGCAGCGCCGGAGCTGCTGGGGCCCTGCTGGAGCCAGAGCGCAGAGGGGACAGGGGGCTTCCTGGAGGCGGCCCCTGGCCCTCCCCCTTCGCAGGTCCAGCCCCCACGTCCCCGGCTGGCCTGGCCTCAGCAGGACTCCCCACTTCTCCCCTTCCCGGTTGCCACTCGTCTACCTGGTAGGAGCCAAGACCCTGTAGCGCCCGCCCGAGGCCCGGGCCCAGCCCGCAGGCGGCCGTCGACCCCGAGTAGCCACTGCCCTGCAGCCAGGACAGCACCAAATAAAACCCCGTTGGGGACCAGTGCGTGTCTGTCTCCCGGTTTCTAGTTGATGCCAATGGCAGTGGGCAGAGTGGCGCAGTCAGGACGCTTGGGGGCCCCGACTGGCTGTGAAACCTGAACCCCATCACCCCAGCTTTCTGACCTGTACAGTGCTAACTATGAGGTATGTGTTTCAACAGATGCCAGCTCTGGGGGGGTCCTTAAGGCCACCCTCGGGTGAGCAACTAAGGCTCAGCTCAGCAAAGCGACTGTCCTCCGCGGCTCCAGATTACGGCAGCAAACGGACAGAGACCAAAATCAGGGAGGGTCCAGGAGAGGCCAGGCTGAGGGCTGTCCCCTCCCTGTGACGCGGGCAGGAGGCACCTGCTGCTCCCAGCACTGGTGTGTGCCAGGAGGTAACTGCCCGCCTGGGACGGTGCCAGCGCCGTGGCGATCCGTTCCCACGGGGTTCGGTCCTGGCTGACTTCCGGCCCTGCTGCAGGCCAGCTGCTGCCCAGTGGCCCCAGGTAAACAGGGGCACTCACGTCAGGCAGGCAGGGCCGAGGGCCTCCAGGTCGCCACCCCGCAGGAGCCGAACGCAAGGGCCAGGCCTCTCTGGGCCCTGTCCTCCTCCACTGCACACCCGGTCCAGCAAGACAGGCCCGGGCTTAGAGCACCTCCTGCCGCCCGTGCTGCGGCCTCTGTCACTGGAACGTCCTCTCCCGGTTCTCGGGGGAGCAGGACAGACAATACTTGGAAGTCTCTAAGGACCAGGAAGGAGAGCGCCATGCGTCCCTTAGGCAGGAGCGGACAGGGCCTCCAGTTCAGGGCAGGACCGGGGAAGGCCTCCTGCTCGGAGCCTGCAGCCCCAGACGGGACCTGCGGTGGTTCCTGAAGCCACCACCTCCAGGTGAGGCTCGGCCACCCGGTCCTGTCCTGCTGCCTGGAGCCCTGACGGCCCTGCTCCCTGGGCAGGTCCCCGCTCCCAACTTGGGCCCCACCCGCTGCTCTCGGGGCTTGAGGCCGGCTGCTCACACGAACCATGAAGCCGCAGGGGCCTGCCGGAGGCCTAAATGCAGAATGAAGGCTGGCTACCACCTCCGAGCCGTGGCTGCAGCCAGCCCCTCAGAGCCTGTTTTCTCCTCTGCAGAGCGGGGAGAAGACCCTCCTGTGCACACGAGGAACTGCCTGGCTCGGGCCCCTGTAGGGGTCCTGCTGGGAGCATCAGGCAGTATGGGAGCGGCCCCTGCCCACCACCCCCGTCCCGAGCAGCCCAGCTCCTTTCAGAACCCTATTCTGGGGGTGGCGGGGCGGGGGCTCCTGGAGGCAAAGCCGAGGAGCTGGGCTGTCGGGCTCCCTGGCAGGAGCTGTGCCGACTGCAGCCCACGAGCGCGGAGCCCCTCCTTTCCCCGTGGGTGGAAAAAGATCTGAAGAGAACAATTTTCAACCCGAAAAGGTATGAGCCGCCACTACGTACACTGCAGTGCCAGGCAGAGCACCAGGCGCTTGACAGGTGCCGTGCTTCGTCTGCCGTCCTGCGACTGGCAGGGAGGGGAACCGAGACACAGCACAGGCAAGCAACTCACCAGAGGCCACACAGCAAGCACGTGGCACTGCTGCTCTCCAAACCCAGAGCAGCTGTCTGTCCCCAGTCCCGTGCTCTAACCACCTCACCCCACAGTGTAGACATGTGGGGAGCAACAGCCCCGGGTTAATAATTACGACCCCCTCCAGGCTCCAAGGACAGGCAGAGATGGAATTACCATAGGACCCAGCAGTTCCACTCCTGCTGTGCACGATGCAAGGGAGCTGACGCACTGAGGCAGGTACTTGTGCAAAGATGTTCAGAGCAGCTCACTCACAGCAACCCAAAGGCAGAAACACGTGAATGGACAGAACGGGCCTACCTGTCTGGGGGGGGGGGGTTATTCAGGCATAAAAAGGAATGAAGCACTGGTGAGGCCACGACAGGGGTGACAATCCTTACGCTGAGCGGAAGAAGCCAGGCCCTCCCAGGAAATGGCCAGAAGAGTCCAATCTATAGAAATGCAAAGTGATCAGTGGTTGCCAGGGCTGGGGGAGAGGGTAGGGAGGCATTCGGAGAGACGGAGGTGGGGGTTACCCCGCCTTGTGAGTGGGCTCAGGGCCGCTGCACTGTACGTTTCTAAATGGTTAATTTGGCCTTACGCGAATCTCAATTTTTTAAAATGATCAACTCACCTGCCTACACAGATGTTCACCACCTGCGTTCTGGGCCATGTCGGGTTCAAAACCCAAATCCTCCACAGGAGGCACACGGTCCCCATCCTGTGTGGGACACGGGCGTTTCCTTAGGTGCTGGGACCACAGTGCCCTGGGCCGTGTCCCCTGCCTAGGGGTCCGGAGCCAGCAGAAAGGCGCCTCCCCAGGTCCTGGAGCCCCTGCAGCCCACCCCCGGCCCCCAGAACAGGAGAACAGGCCACTGAAAACAGCTTTTGCCCACAGTCACATCTCTCACTTGAGAGACCAGGGCTCTACTCTCCAGCACAGGTGTCACCACGGACTGGAATCCAGTGACAGGCTCGGTCCGTCCTCACGGCTGTCCTGGAGGGAAGGGCCGCCCTAGCTTCAGGTGACAGAACAAAGAGGGGGGAAGCGGGAGCCAGAAGGGCGGCGGGAAGACGCGCGCTGCCGACCTAGGTCCGTGGAAGGACACCGGCTAAGAATAGCGCACGCGGCGGTTTTCCTGTGTCAGCACCTTCAGGACCAGGGCCTTTCAGGGCCAAGGTTACAGAACAGGAAAGGGGCTGGCAGCCGGCTCTGATGTTCAGACCCAGCGCCCGTGCTCAGCGCGTGATACCACCTTGACCCCGGGCACCGCGCCCCGGGGCCTTCCTCCTCCCGCCGGCCTCTGTCCCAGCCTCCAGTGTTGGGGCGCCCAGTGCTGGGGCAGGACAGTGGCCTTCCCGCCTGCCTCTGTGAGCGCTGACGTCAGGGGCACCGCCCTCGCCCGACTACTGCCCTTGACCGCGCCACATCCTTGCGGCTGTGTTTGATGTGAGCTCGGTCCCAGGGGACGCACGCCTGTGCCTGTCACAGATGGAGACGCAAACCACTGTCCCCCCGCCCTCATCGCTTCACAGCACCGGCGTCTGGCCCCTTGCTCCCCGCCTGCTTTCCTTCTTGGGCGTGAGGCCCCGTCCTCCTGTTTGCCTGGGCTGCCGGGAGGCTCAGTGCTTACTTCCTAATCTCGGCGGGGTTTTTCTGCAAAGACGACGACAACCGTGGCTTGAGCCCCCCACTCGCTGCTGGACACACATCACCTTCAGTTCTCACACTGTTAGCCCCCGTCACATGCTACACAAGAAGCCTGCTCTGTTTTGCTGGTGGGGAAATTGATCCTTAGAAGAGGTTCATAAACTTCCCAAATCTTGAGAAAGCAAATGGCAGATGTTCAAAACCAACAGACTCCAAAGCCACTTACTACACTGCCTTGCTTTACGGTACGACTTACCTCCTGTGAAGGGCCGATCACAGCCGCAGCTTCCTGGCCAGCGCCGCAGCCCCAGGGTTGAAATGGTGAGTGACAGTGCAGACTGGCCGCCGCCCGGGTGGTAAACGCTCCGTTAAGTCAGTTCTCCCGGCACGTGTGGGGGTTCTGAGGCCGTCGTCCAGGAGGGCGCTGTGACCCCTGCAGGGTGTGGCAGGTCGGCATGGGGCTGGTCAGAAAGCTCAGAGAAGGTCCCGTGTCCCCCCATCCCCACCCTCACCCCTCGTGGTCAACCAGTTCCCGCCTGCTTGGCGGCTCCGTGGAGTGAAAAGAAAACAGACTATGGAATTTAACCCATCAGTCCCGACCCCAACTCTGCACCTCACAGGACAGGCGGCCTGGACTCCCCTATAAAATGGGCGAGTTTGAAAACATTAAGCTAAGCCAAGGGAACCAGACACAGTAAAGTCATAAATCGTGCGAGTCCATTCGCATGGAAGGTCCCAAAAGGCAAATCCCCAGAGAGCAAGCAGATGCCTGGTCACTGGGAAGTGGAGAGAGGAAGGAGTCATGGCCATGGGTCCTGGCTTCTGCGGGGGCGATGATAACACAGGGACGAGCTATCAGGATGCCTACATCTGACACCCACCGAACTGACACTTTAAAAGGCGGGCTTTTCTGTCACCAACTGGACACACACACACACACACTAATAGGGCATGGCTGCTGCCTACCTGGAGGGAGGTTCCTTGGCCGTCAGCCTCTCCTGGGTCTGGCACCACTGGCTTCTGGTGGACGTCCCAGGGCGGAGGAGGAGTGGTCTGAATCCAGCAACATCCATCCAGGGGGTCCCGGGCCCCGGGCCGGGTCAGCTCGGCCAAGCATGGCGACATGGGAGCAGCTGGCCCCGTCCTCCTCCCGACCCTAGGCAGACCCCTGCTCCCCTCCTCCCAGAATAGGGTAGGGGAGGAAGGAAGCACTGAGCAGACAGCACACTTGGCCTCCTGGCTCTTCTGGTCCAGCCAGGGGAAGGGGAGGAGGCTCTGCTGGGTTCCCCACCTTTGGAGGGTGGCCGTGGACAGGTTGCATGGCCAGCTCTGGGCAACTCCCGGCAATCCCCGTGCCCTGGCTGGAGGACCAGCGAGAGGGCACTGCCATCCCAACAGGTGCCACCCCAAAGCTCCTCCTGGCCCTCGACCAAGCAGTGCCCTCACCTCGTGTCTTTGACCCCAACACCCCAAGGCAGGGTTCTAGTTCCCAGTTATGGGTTCAACTGTGACTCCAGAATGGTACCTTAAAGCCCTAACCCTGGGAACCTGTGCATGTGACCTTATTGGGCAAAAAGGATCTTTGCAGATCCCAATTTAGTGATTAAGTAAATTTGAGGGCGTCAGAATTAGGGTGGGCCCTAGAAGGGAAAACAGACAGACACATGCGCAAGACGGAGGCAGGGGCTGGAGGGAGGCAGCTACAAGCCAAGGAGAACCACGGATGGCCCACAACCACCGGAAGCTGCGAGAGGCAGGAAGGACCCTCCCCTCGAGCAGCCCTGCCTACACCTTGATCCCGGACTTCTAGCCTCCAGCCTGTGAGAGGATCCATTTCCAACGCTTGAGGCCTCCAGCTGGGGGCCAAGTGCAGGACACTAAGACCGACAGTCCTGACCACAGCTCCAGAAACCCTCCGAACCAGCAGACGCCCAAATGAGAAGGCGGGGAAGGCGGAAAGTGTTTCTCCAGCACCTTTATCATGACATTGCATTGGTCTCACGGCTGCACACGGGCAGACACGTGGCCGCCCCTCAGAGCAGCTCCAGAACGGCCTCCACCGTGCTCTGCCCGAAGATGAAGGTGCCGACCAGCACGGAGACCACGCCCCAGGCCTCCAGGCAGCACCTGCCGAGTCAACAGACCCTCGTCAGCACGTGCTCTTCTGGACTTCTGCACACATGAGCCAATAGCACGGAGAAAATCCGTATGTGAAGCCCAATGGAGTCACCAATTTGGAAAAAATTCAGGTTATACTCCCTGACCTGTAGGGATGGGTTTCTGCGACAATGGGGGATTGAGTGCCCAAGCAATTAAAAAAAAAACCAACAACCCACTCACCCCATCTGATGTTCCCTAACCTCATCCCTCCCCGGTATTTTACCAAAGCCAAACGTGGGGAGGGAGCTCCTGGTTTCCAAACCCCCTTCTTTCTGCTCCTTTTCTTTGGCGGCGGGAGTTACAGCCCCCCAGCAGTAAGGACCGAGAAGAAAGCCCTAAGTCACCCAGATGGGAACCTCGGCTGGGGAACCAGGGCGGGGGCAACAGAGGCCGGCGGCCACGAGGTCGCGTCCGCAAGGCTCCGTAACTTAATGAGAAGCGGTGCGGGTGGGGCTGCGATATGATTCCCGTGCAGCAGCGGGGCATGTACGCCCCGTGGTCATGGGAAGGCCATTTCCAGCCAAGCTGCATTAGGGAGTGGCGGCTCAGGGCGATCAACGCCCCCAGGTAAGGGGGGAGGAAAGGCTAATGTGATGTGGGCTGCAGGCTCCTCGCAGCAGCTCTGATGGATCAGAAAGCCCTACGGCAGCGCTTGGATTAAAAATACCTTGAAAGCCCATCAGTAAAAACTGCTGTGAACCCGCACAGAGGCACCACACAAAAGCATCTGGACATGAAAGAGCGTGCCAGGGAAGGGGCCACGGTGGGGCCCCCGGCAATCAGGGCGGCGCCAAGCTCAAGTCAGCTTTAGAGACATCCAGAAAAATGCTTCTCAACCAGGGAGGGAACCCAGCCGAACCTGCCGCTGGCTCTGCGGGGCTGGGGGAAGGGGGGACCGGCACAGGCCTGCAGGTGGGAGCCCCGTTCAGGGCTCTGTGACATACGAGCCTCCGTACTGGGCCGAGTGATGGTCCCTCAAGTTCACATCCACCTGGAACCGGGGCAACATGACCTTAGATGGAAATAGGGTCTCTGCAGATGTAATGAAATTAAAAATTTGGAGGTGAGATCATTGTGGCTTGTGCCGGGGGGGGGGGGTCCCAAGCCCAATGACAGGTGCCCTCATAGGACAGAGGCAGAGCTAAGAGTAATGCGGCCAAAAGCCACAGACACCTGGAGCCACCAGAAACAGGGAAAAGCGTGACCGGAATCCCTCCAGAAGCTGTGGAGGGTGCAGAGCCCTGCTGACACCCTGATTTTGAACTTCGGGTTTCTAGAACTTTGAGAAAACATGTCTCCATTGATTTAAACCTCCCAGCAGTCCTAGAAAATGAGTTAGTGTCACTCCTGGCCTCGGTTTTTACATCTCTGAAATGGGATGAAGAGCCGCACAGACTCCCAGGTCCCCTGGCACTGGCTGAGCTGTGGCCCACAGCTGCGCACACGCCGCTTCTCAGAGGGTCCGACTGGGGCCCTCAGTGGCAGAGCACAGGGTCCAGTCCCATCACAGGCCGACCCGGAGGAGGGCGCTCTGCTGGAAAAGGGAGACATTTTAATGTCTAACCAGCAACATGGAGAGGGAGGCGGTGAGCGTGAGGCTCCCTGTCCAGCCCCGCCTCTGCCCTTTCTCGCCACCCGCCTGGGGGGCAGTTTCCGACTTGTCTGAGGATGGAAATGTCCCAGTCCCGCAGGCACAGGAGGCGTAAGGGCTTAGCACAGTCGTGGGGCCCGGCCCCGAGGCATCGTCCAACCAGGACCTGCCGGCGCACTAACAGGATGTGTCGCCCTGGTGCCCGGGGAGTGGCCGCGGCCTCCCCAGCTCAGAGTCTGTGGGCCTCAGGTCCAGCCTGCACCCACCCGCCCGGGTTTGAGTGCAAGATGGAGAAAGATGCACGCAGAGGGCCTCCAGGAGCCGGGAAGGCCCCAAGGCCACACAAGCTCCAACCAGAGACCACAGACCACAGCCCTGGCAGTGGGAGGGGTGCCGCACACAGCGTGAGGGGGACGTGGCGTGCTGGCCTGGGATCGAGTCCTGGCTCAGCCGCCCCTCACCCCGGGCCCTCCTCCCAGCCTGGCCAGCGGGTCCCTCGGGGGCAGCACAGCGGGAGCCCCGCAGGCCGTCAGCGCGCCCACGACCCACCCGCGAGCCCCTCCCACACGTGTGCAGGCACTTACTTAACTCGGGGTCTGATGGGCTCCACGCTGATGGCACAGATGAGGCACAGGCCTGCGGAAGGGCCACGTGGTCACCCCAGCTCTCCGTTACCGAACCCAAAGCAACCCCGAGCTCAGGAGGGCTCTGCCGACACCCAGCGTCCCCAGGGGCCTGAGAGGCCCACGAGCTCACCCGGCTGCCCCTGGTGAGAGGGCACAGCTGTGGGGTTCGGCTCAACACCCCGTAACACCTTGGCCTTCCCGTGACAATGACAAGGCCCTTCACACTAAGGCCTCTGATGAGGTGGTGCGAGTCAAGGGCCAGCCTCAGGGCCAGACACCTGGGAACCATTTGACAATGGGCAGCTGGCTTTGTCATCTTTTCCTCTCTACTTTTTTTTTTTTTTTTTTACTTTTTAGGGCCACACTCGAGGCATATGGAGGTTCCCAGGCTGGAGGTGCAACAGGCAGCTGCAGCTGCCAGCCTGCAACACTGTGGGATCTGAGCCGCGTCTGCACTTACACCAGAGCTCATGGCAATGCCGGATCCTTAACCCACTGAGCAGGGCCAGTGATCGAACCTGGCTTCCTCATGGGTTTGTTACTGCTGAGCCATAATAGGATTTTTTTTTTTTTTTTTAATAGTGCTGTTGGAATTTGAAGCCAGACAGCTCTGCCTAAAGGTCCTGTCGATCTAGTGGCTCCTGACCTGCCCGACACGGGCAGACGGCTAAAAGGGCCTACGCAGGACATGGGCACCCAACTTCCTGTGTGCAAGATGTAAGCACAGCTGAGTCCATCAGACCTGGGTGGGGCTGGGGCGCAGCCACGGGAGGCGGCGAGGCGCTCGGACCCCACCACTCGCATGTGAAAGCGCCAGGGGCTGCAAGGGTCTGGGGTTTCCATGAGTGCCGCTTCCTTGCCTCCCCGCCCCCCCGGGTCTCCAGACAAGAAAAAGCCTCAGGCAGACTGGACTGTATTTCACAACTTCACTGACTAGGGCTGGGAAGGGTCCCTAACGGTCCACCCGTCATGGAAACTGGGTCTGCCTCACAGTGGTGGGGGCGGGGTGGAGCGGGGGGACCTTTTTGGGGAGTTTCTGAACCATATGAGTTTCACGTAATCAAAAACACTTAAATGAAATCGGAGTTTCTGTCGTGGCTCAGCAGAAAGCAATCTAACATCCCTGAGGATGCAGGTTCGATCCCTGACCTCACTCAGGGATCTGGCATTACCATGAGCTGTGGTGTAGGGCACAGAGGTGGCTCAGACCTCACACTGCTGTGGCTGTGGTGTAGGCCAGCAGCCACAGCTCTGATTTGACCCCTAGCCTGGGAACCTCTGTATGCTACAGGTGCAGCCGTGAAAAAAAAGAAAGAAAAAAAAACCCTAAATAAAATAAAATCCTATAGCCAGAGGCAGCAGCGGGACGGCTGACAAGGCTGTGAGGTAGAGTCAGCTCTGCAACCCACCAGCTACTCCCCCCAGGAGGCCTCCGGGCCTCAGTCTTCTCATCTGCAGGATGGGCTGATAATGGCACCCCCACCAGTTACAGGGCTGTTGAGATGTTCAACGGGGAAGGTGTGTGAAGCCCCGGCCCCGTGCCTGGCTCAGCAAACAGGGCTGGGAACCACCCTGTCTGTGCGGGGCTTCTGCTCTCCACACCCAGACCCCCAGGCGGGGCTCCCCGACAGTAGCCAGGCAGGACCAGGGGCGGGCGGCCTGGGAAGCGGGTGCCTCACCTGGGAAGATGAAGATGAAAAAGGAGCTGATGCCACCGATGATGCCAATGATCTCGCTGAGGTCAGGCAGGAACAGGGCCATGGTGAGCGTCACGGTGACCCACAGGACGGTCAGCGGCATCCGGACCCATGGCTCTGAGGGCTCGACCAGGGCCCGGGGCCCACAGGCCGGGCAGCAACCCCTCCTCCAGAAATCCTGCATCACCGACCTGGAGGCCACGCACCACAGGGGCCCCAGGGCTCCTGAGGGCTGCGGCCCCACCCGGTCCCTCCGACCTGGTGCCCTGGAGTCCCCGTCACCCCGCACGCCCGGCAGGGCGGGGCCCCACTGGGGCAGTCAAGCTCAGGTGACCCGAGCGGGCCTCACCTCCCCAGGAAGAGCACGATGGGGTAGACGGTCACGATGGAGACGGCGAAGAGGACCCGGGCGACAACGATGACACCGTCGCTGCCAGGGTAGGACATCAGGATGTCAGCCGAAACTTCGGCCCCGAAGGTCAGGAAACCGTAAAGGCCTGCGAGTGTACAGGGGGAGGCCCAGAGAGCTGATCAGGGAAACGCCGGCGCCCCACCGCGGCTCTGACACACTGACGGCGCCCGGCTCTGCCCCCACTGGGGCTTTCCCTAGGAGCTGACAGAAGGTTCTAGAATCTCCCAAGGCTTTCCTGCCCTCAGCCTAAGATCCTCCTCTGTTCCTCTGACTCAGACTCCTGCTGGCCACAACCCTCCCTCATCCTTCCAAACAGCTCGTGGGGCCCATCCAAGGCGTCCTCTCATGGGTGTGGACTGAACACCCAGCAGTACCTTCTCAATCCACCCACTCTCACAGCACCTAGACAAAGAAGTTGGGCATGCACCCATTTTCCTGATGGAGAAAACCAACGCCCAGGGGATCAACAACTGTCTGGAATAACACAGCTCGTTGCAGCAGAAGTCAGGGCCCTCCCCCAGAGTCCAGGCTGCCTCTTGGCCTTGGGTCACCTGCCCTTTCCTGGGACAGCATCTCTGACCGAGAGCCCTGGTGCTCCTCCAGCCCTGGACCATCTGGAAGGACCCACGATCCTTGGGTCCCACTCAGAGGCCACAGCTCGGCAGGGAGCTCCCCTGCCTAGCCCGAGGTAACCACAGTGTGCAAGGCCCCTGACATCTGCAGAGCCCTGGGATTCCCCGAATCCGAGGATCCAGCAACAGACCAATGAGAAAGAGCTGCTGGGCTGGAGGAAGGCTTGAGCCCGGGCCCCGGGCTGTGCTCTGGATGTGCCGTGGGACCTTGGGTGTGGCACAGCCCCTGTGAGTCACCTCTGAAAACCCTTCTGCCTACTGTGCCAGCCTGTGAATGAATGCCTAGATCCACTGCACCCAAGAGTGTTCTGGAAACCACTACCCAGATGTTAACACTACCGCAATCATCACTATTGCCGTCTCATCAGATAGGCGAGGTTGGGGTTGGGGGCTCAGTCTTAAGAGCAGGGGTTTGGAGGTAGACAGGCCAGGGCTGGAATCTCAGCTTTGCCACACCAAGCTGGCAGCCCTCTGAGCCTCAGGGTCCTCGTCCAAGAATCATGAACTTTTCTGGGGGCTGTTGGGCACTAAATAAGCAAAGGCACTGAAAAGGCTTAGCCCTGCACCCAGGACATGGTAATGTCTATATAAACACTATTTTATCCCAGCTTCTCTGGCTCCATGCCAGGTCTGCGGTGCCCGGGGCGGGCCTCACCTGTCAGCGAGTAGACAAGGCAGCAGGCCAGCAAGGACAGCACGGACACCAGGGCCCAGTGCCAGAGGCTCTGGTTGCTCATGCTGCAGTATATGGACACGGCGGCTTCGTGACACTGGAAGGCAGAAGTGGGGCTCAGAAGGATGGACCAGTTGGGAGTTAGAATCAATTGGCACCATCTCAAAGTCTCAATGTCCCCCAAACATAGGAAACCATCCAAATGGCCACCAAGAGTAGAAGGCAGAGGTAAATGATCAGATTTTCCTATGTGGACTATTACACAGCACTGAAAAAGGGTGACTATTACTGCACACTTCAACATAGAAGAGCCCCATGGCTGACATGGGGAGCAAAAAGCAGCTAGAGAAGAGGAATGTTTCCAGATACGTGAAGCTCCAGGGAGAAGCCAAACCAGCCAGGACGGGGTTCTCAAGTGCAGCACTGCTGACACTGGGGGGCATTCCTGTGCCCTGTAGGATGTGACCAGATCCCCTGGTCTGGACCCACTAGATGCCAGGAGCACCTCCCCCCCATGACAATAAAAAATTCCAGACTCTGTCAAATGTCCCCTAGAGACAAAGTCACCCCCAGGTGACAGCCACCACTTATGGTGACAGAGGGCAGAGGGGTGGTGTGGGTGGGCGGTGCTCCTGAGTAGAGAAGGTCCCGAGGGAGCCGTCTGGGGGTGCTGACGATGATCTATAGCCCCACCAGGGTGATGGTTTCACGGGAGTACATGTAATTTATATTCTTCCAGATACTCTACCACAAAGCCAATTTTTTGTTTTGTTTTGCTTTGGGGCTGCACCCACAACATATCGAAGTTCCTAAGCCAGGGATCCAACTGCTGCAGTGACAACACTGGATCCTTAATCTGCTGCACCACAAGGGAACTCCCACAAGTTCAAATATTTTAAAATATAAAATCCACATAGCCAATGCCAAGAGTGCACCTGTGACATGGACTGTGTTTACCTGGGGCAGGTCCTGGGCAGTGGTGCTTTATCAGCAGCCTGGGAGACCCTGGGGGCAGCCAGGGCTGAGAGGCGCGGCTGTACCCGGATGCACCCTATGGCCTCTGGGACCACCCCAGGCTCCCGGACACGGTTCCCACCATCACATCTTTATTTCTGATCCAAACCAACACTATGATCCTCTGTGCCGCCTACGCTCCAGGCTCAAGAGCTCTGCTCCCCTCACACAGCAAGCTCAGTCCATCACTGTCCCTAGTCGCTGCCTCAGGGCCTTTGCCTGTGCTGTGTGCCCTGCCTGGGCCCCCTCCTGGTGCGGCCAGCTCCTACTCCTCCTTTGGGAAAGCACCCCCAGCCGAGTTCCACTCTCCCATGTCCCCACGCCCCCCTTGTGAGCACATCTGGGTTTGCTGGCTCGGCTCCATGGTGACACACACAGCTGCCCCACTCACTCCCAGCGCACAGCCTGGCCCGCGGCTCAAGGACCCTCCCGGGTCAGACATTCATCCATCTCGCTGCGCCACTTCCGTGCGGATCAGTGCCCCTCGGGGCGAGTCTGGAGCCCCCGGCGACAAGCCCCACACAGTCCCCACCCTCCTTGATCACACACGAGGAAGGGCTGATTCCAGCCACACAGGCGGCGTCCAGCCCAGGGCGAGCGAGCTCACACCTTCCACAACAGCCAGAGTCAGGGAGCTGGGTTTCTGCTCCAGGAACTCCTAATCCTCCCCTAAACCCCCCAACACACACACACACACACACTATCCTTCCTCTCCCTCTCTCTCTCATGTTCTGAGGGCAGGGCAGACCTCTAGGCCGGTGGCAGGGTCTCTGGTCACTAAGTGACGGGGTGCAGGGTCAGAGGGACCCCTAGTAGCTAAGTGGAAACAACCCAACTGTCCGTGAGTCGAGGAAAGGAAGAGGAAGCTGTGCCCTAGCCAGACAGTGGACTGTTATTCAGCCACGTAAAGGGACGCAGTCCCAACACATGCACAGCAGAAACGATCCTCAGCACCACCAGCTGGGGGCACGAGGCCACCCCACACGCCGTATGACTCCACTTACACGAAACGTCCACAACAGGTACATCCGGAAAACAGAAAGCTTCGCGGCAGCCAGAGCCCGGCGGGAGGAGGCGGGGTAGGGAGAGCGGCTGGTAATCGGTACTAGTTTCTTTGGGGGGCCGATGAAGGTGTTCTAGAACTGACTGTGGTGACGGTCGCCCAACTCCGTGACTGCACTACAAACCACTCTACACTTCGGCGGACTGAGCTGCATACACCATGAGAGCTACACCTCAAGGCTGTTTAAAAGCAACAAGGGAGAAGTACCGAGTGTGGCCAGGGTGTCCGGGAGCAGAGATTGCACCCCCAACCCCTGCTCCCACCCCCTCGCCCCATTTTCAGACCCCTCACAGGCTGCTACGTGTGCCGGGAGCGGGGTGTTGGAAGCGGGCCAGAGGTCCTGGTGACGGCAGGTGACCTCCTCTCCCCAACACAGCCCCTCCAGCCTGGCCCCTCTCCTCCCCCTCCACCCTCCCACCTTCATCTGCATCTGTCCCCCCACCCCAGACCCCTGACTCCCAAGCCGACCGCTGGCAGCCCCGCCTCTGGCCTCGGCAACCAGCCCTCAGCCCCACCCCCACCCGGCCGTTCACATCTGTTCCCAACTCCCCGTCTCGCATCTGGTGTCCCTGGAAACTGCAGCCCGGGCCTCGGTTGCTAGGAGAATCGGATAAGGGAGCCCAGGCAAAGGTGAGGGGGGCGCCCCCAACTCAGCATCTGGAAAGCAGCCCCCACCCGAGCCCGGTGCGAGCCCTCCGCAGTAGATGGCGCTCGGGCACAGGGGACAGGGCTGCTTAAACTCCATCCAGACAACCAGTTGACAGCAAAATCATCGCTTTACAAAAAAATCTTTCAAAATATTGGGTGGGTGAGAAGAAATGTGAGAAATTCTCTGAGCGGCTTGCTAAGCCCCAGAAGCGATACAGCGACTCATTTATTTAACAGAGACATGGAAGCGTTTCAGGATTTGTTTTTCCAAAAATGGTTCTCAAAGAAAATACAAGATGAAGAACCACAAGAAGCTGGCTGACGAATAAGGGAAGAAGGAGCTCGTGCTAAGAAGCTGAGCTCCGTCAGCCCTGGGCCGCCTGCCCTTGAGAATTTGGCTTTACTTCGGGCAGTTTTGCTGCTGGTGCGGTGGGTAGGAGGTTGTTTTCAGGAGAGAAGCAAATCTTTCCTAAAATACACAGTGGGAGGAGGGAGCCAGCTGCCACCTGCTGGGAGGCAGGGAAACCCCGAGGGACCAGAAGGCAGGGGGCAGAGCCCACGCCCCCACGGCACCCGTCCAGCGGAACCCCGCCCCTGTGTGGCTCTCCACGCCCCACTCTGTGGCTGAAACAGCCCCCCTACACCTGGCCGCCCCCCACACGTTCCTCAAGACTCCCTTTTGACACCAGTGCCTGGAAAAGGCCATCTCTGAATCCACTCACCCAGGGCTGCGTCGAAAGCCCCTCTCCCCAGCCCACACACGGAATTCCTATCAAATTCTCTATCCTCCGCTCGGTACCCCACCTGCACGCCTCTCTGCACTTCCCAGCCCCAAAACCTCCAGGCTCCTGCGTCAGAATCCACCTGCATGGAGGCATTCTGCCTAAGTGGGCGGCGCCGGGTCCCCAGGGCGGCCACACCGCCGCAAGGCCTTCGCAGAGGAGGGCACAGATCCCAGCCCCAGACCCAATAAACATGCTGCTGCTGGCTATCCGCAGGGCCACGTTCCCAAGTTCAAGTGGAATTCGCAGCTCACTGAGCCCGGACACCAACCCGCATGCACTGTCTCTAGGTGACAGCTCATCTCAGCCTAGAACACGTCTCGACACTGCGCCCCCCCACCCCCAGACAGCAGCTACACTCTCCCCAGGGAGCAGGCAGTCCCCAGAGCCTGCAAATGCCACCCTCCTCAACACGACGCCCAGGTTACCTGAAATCCAAAGCAGATGGTAGGAAAGACACTAAATACGGAGGTCCAGGACGGAGGACTGTCAAACAGAGGAGAACAGGTGCTTATTACAAAAAGTTACAACTAAAAACAACCTTCAACTTGAAGATGAGCTTTTTGTTGTTGTTGTGGGGTTTTTTTTTTGCTTTTGTTTTTGGGTTTTTTATGGCCCCACCTACAGTATATGGAAGTTCCTGGGCCAGGGGACCGAATCCAAGCTGCAGCGGCAGACCTACGCTTCAGCAACACCGAATCCTTTAACCCACTGCACCAGGCCGGGGATCGAACCTGCTCCGCCCACAGTGACTAGAGCTGCTACAGTCAGAGTCTTAACCCACTGTGCCACAGCAGGAACGCTGAAGGGGTTTCCAACGATACCAGAAGACGTAATTCAGCAGGACTCTAAGATTTTAATAACCACGTCCACTGCCAGGTTTGCAACAAGAGAAAAGGCTGCATGTTAAATGCTGTGCTTTCTAAGCACACGTGTACCAGCATGGGCCAACCTGACACTTCTCTGCCCCGGCAGGACTTGGCAGCGTGTGGCTAGGGGACTCCCAGGCTCCCTTGGAGGCTGCCTGCTAGAAGCCCGGCGGCACAGGCAGCGTTCATCCAACAGACACCAATGGGGCAGGGATGGTTTGACCTCCAACCCGGCTGCATAAGGTAACTGAGGCGAGTATGAGGCAGAATCTTCAGGTCAAGGCCTTTCTGCAGCCCTCCCAGCCCCCTTGGACAAAGAGCTCTAGGTGCCAACCTCCAGCACCTTTGGGGGCATAGAGTGGATGGAGGCTGTCCCCTCCTGTTCGCGTGGACGAGACGAATCAGGTTTCCTGGCCGTGGTGGAATAATGGCCCCAAAGAGGTTCACATCCTAATCCTGGGGTCCTGTGGCCCTTACGTAACACAAGGGTCCGGGCAGATGTGATGGAAGTCAGGACTTGGACACAGGCGATAACAAGGACTATCTAAGCCCGGCCCATCACAAGAACCCCTGCAGTCAGTGAACCTTCCCCAACTGTGGTCAGAGGGAGGGTGACCACAGAAGCAGGATCAGAGACCTGGAACGTGGCTGGCTTTGAAGGTGGAGGAAGGGGCCAGAATGAGGGCACCTCAAGGAGCTGGAAACGGCAAGGAAAGGGATTTCCCTCCAGAGCTTCCAAAGAGACCACAGCCCTGCCGACGCCTTCATTTTTAGCTCAGTGAGATTCATTTTGGACTTCTGACTCCAGAACTGGAAGATAATAAACTCGTATAGTTTTAAGCCACCAAGTAGAAGGTTATTTGTTGCAGCAGGAAAGGACACTAGCACAGCGGCATCTCCCTTCTGTGCTGTGTTCGGGGGGCCTCCTAACTCTGGCTGCAGGTCACGGAGCCTCCCAGCCAAGCCCCGCCCTCCCAGACTTCCCTCGACGTCACCGCCAACTGATGGCCCAGTTTGCTATCCACAGCCAGGAGCACAGCACCCACATTTCCCCTGCTCCATCTGCTGGCCTGCGTCACCTGGGCCACATGTGCTGTCCCCTCCTGTTCGTGCGCATGAGACCCCGTCTCTGGAGCACACAAGCCCTGCTCCGTGGACCCAAGGCTGCAGCACAGCAGTGGGCCTGGCCCTCTCCCCACCGAGTTTCCTTCTCTGCAGGGAGACGCCGTCAGCGTGCACCCGTGCTGTGGCTTCGGCGCCCCTCAGCTCCCGCCTCTCAGAGGAACTCTTTCCCCGTCTCCTTCCCTCTCTTCTGAACCCAAGCCACCGGGGCCTCTGTCCCCACCTCCTGCACTCACAAAACCCAGTCACATCAAGAGTGGCCTCCATGGCCAATCCAATGCTGGGGCTCAGTCCCACGTGACCCAGGAGCATTTGGTGGCCACAACCCCAACCTTGAAATCCTGTTCGCCGATTTCTGAGAGCCACCCTCTCTTACCCTCCATCTGGAGTTGTAGCCGTCCCCCTCCCCGGCCAGTTTATATGCCCTGGGAACCTCAGGATGAAGTCTTATTTGGGAGCAGGGTCTTCGCAGGCATAACTGGTTCAACTGAGATGAGATCGCACTCGCACAGGCTGGGAATTAATCCAACGACTGGTGTCCGTCCAGAAAGAGGAAACACACACAGGGAGAAGCCCGTGGGAAGACAGAGGCAGAGAGCAGAGCGAAGCATCTGCAGGCCAAGGAACCTCAAGGAGTCCAGCAACACCAGGCGCCAGAAGAGGCAGAAGGACCCTGCCCTGCAGCCTGCAGAGGGCGCGCAACCCTGCCGGCCTCTCGGGATTGAACCTCCAGCCTCCAGAATCGAGGGAGAAATTGCTGCTGATTCCACCACCCAGTTGGTGGTCATTTGTTTCCACAAGCAGCTCCTGACTTGCCATCACTCTTATGGACCCCCAGGGCCGGATGGAGGACTTGGGCCCCATTAAAGTTCTCCCCAGGGCTGTGGCCTTAAATGCCATCTCCGGGCCAACAGGTTTCCCTTGGGCCCAGGCCTCTCTGAACTCCAGACACACAACTGACCGGCTCCCTGACGTCTTTTTCTTTGCTTTTAGGACCGCTCTAGCTGGCACAGGGAGGTTCCCCAGACTACGGGTAGAATGGAAGCTACGGCTGCCGGCCTACACCACAGCCACAGCCACAGCCACGCGGGATCTGAGTTGTGTCTGTAACCTACACCACAGCTCACAACGATGCTGGATCCTTAACCCAGTGAGCGAGGTCAGGGATCAAATCCGCCACCTCATGGTTCCTAGTTGGATTCGTTTCCACTGTGCCGCAATGGGAACTCCTCCATGACGTCTTTATCTAGTGTCTCAAAGCCGCCCCCAGCCTAACTGTCCCCCCTGAGCTCCTCGCCCAGCCTCCAGCTCTGTCCCATCCAGGCCAGGGAACAGCCTCCCCAGGCTCCCCGGGGCTCAAGCTCAGCGTTGCCCGTGCCTTCTCCCTCTCCCGCTCCACCTCCAACCCGTCCTCCAGGAGGGTCCACGCAGTCTGCAGGACCCAGCGCAAGATGAACGTGCCAGCCCGCTGTCCACCAGCAATCAAGAATTTCAGGACGGCGACAGCAGGGCGTGAAACCAAGTGCGAGGTTCTGCTGAGCTCAGGGCCCTGGCTGACGTCGCGGGTCACAGGCCCGTGGAGCTGGCCTGCCACCAGCAGACCTGCTCTCAAGCCCCTGCTGTGCTGCAAACCCTGCGACAGCTTCTGCGCCAAACCCAGTCCTCACCGCAGCTCCCGTCCCTACAGGACATGTGTGCTCCCACACTTGGCCACACGGGCCTCCGTGCACCCCTGCTCCCCCCACCCCAGCACCTGCCCCTTACTGGCCGCTTCTTCGGCCTCCACACCGCAGGGGACACGTCCCCAACAGCCTGGGAGCTCCGGGCTGGCGTGTCTCACGCTGTGTCCCTCAGCCTGTCCCGGTCCTCACTGGCCACAGCTGTGTGGTCGTGAAGAAGGAAAGGAGTTTTGCTGGGCTTTGTGGCAGCGGTGAGACGTGAAGGATTTCACAGGATGAGCCAGGGCTCCCTGTGGCGCACGAGTGTCCCCCTCTCAGAGCCCCTGCCAGCGGCCCCGGGGAGCCAGGGAAAGCCACCCCCAGACTCACCTCACCGCTGGGCGGGGCTCGGGAGCGAGGCCCGGGGGCCCGAGGTAGTACTGTGCCACGACGACCAGGGCCAGGTAGCAGGCGGCCAGTGTGCCTAGGATGCTGACACAGGGATGGTGCCGCGTCAGGGGGCCTCCCCGGTGACACCAGCGCCACCTGGGAGGGCATGGGAGCCACCCAGAGCAGAGTCTGAATGCCAGCTCTGCCCACACTAGCAACGCGTCAGGCAGAGCTCTGCCCGGCCAAGCTCAATCCCCTTATCTGAACACGGGGGACGGCGGCCAGGCCCTCCCTGGTGGCCGGACCCCCACCTCTCCAGCAACAGCCACTCAGGGGCTTGGATTCGGTGTCTAAGTGGGGACACCGCCCGCCCAGCCCACAGCCTGGTGGGAAGGAGGACCCTGACTCGGCTGGCGAGGGCTGGGGGCACCCAGGACCCTGCCCACTGCTTCTGTGCTCCATCTCGCTACATGACAGCAAGGGTGGGGGGGCATACTTGGGTCAAGACTTTTGCCAGTTAACTTTTTCAAAAGTTTATATAGAGCCTCAGACTGTAAAATGAAGGGTGTGTGTGTCTGTCTGTCTCTGTGCCCACGCACATGTGTGTACGCAAAAGCTCTGTCCTCAATAAGCAGCAAATGTCAGCTGCAGGTCCTGACACTATAGGTGTTTTTTTTTTTTTTCTTCTTTCTATTTTCTATCGTGACCATGTATGACTTGTCCAATTTAAAATCCCCCTGGAGTTCCCTTGTGGCAAAACGGGGTCAGTGGCGTCTCAGCAGCACCAGGATGCAGGCTAGAACCCCATTTCGGGGCAGTGGGCTCAAGTATCTGGCGTTGTTGCAGATGCAGCATAGATGGCAACTGTAGCTCGGATTTGATCCCCAGCCCGGGAACGCCATATGCCCGCAGGGCAGCCAAAAATAAATGAATTAAAATCTCTCTCCCCATAAAAACAGTGGGAGTTCCCTGGTGGTCTAGTGGCTAGGATTTGGAGCTTTCAGGGCTGTGACCTGGGTTCAACCCCCCGGTCTGGGAACTGAGATCTCACATCAAGTTGCTGCAAGCCGAGACTAACTAACTAAATTTCCCTTCTCTCCAAACGGAAAGATGAGTGCTCCCCTTTGCAAGCAGACAGAAACCACCTCCATAAACACCGCCAAAGGGAGACCCAGTACCCGCCATCGCCCGCCACGAAGGGTCAGTGGCCCATACCTCGTGTACTTCTGGAAGCCGATCTCGCGTGGGGCGGACAGCGGCAGGACGAGCAGCAGGGAGAGCAGCGTCAGGGTGAAGCGCTGGTCCGTGTACCAGGCCGGCGGGGCTCCGGGCAGCAGGAAGTCACACACTGGGGGAGGGGGGAGCTGCCGAGGGCCCTGCGAGGCCCAGGGGTTCCCAGCTGAGGGTCCCCCGGGGGGGCTCACCGTGGGCGCCAAATCAGCCCCATGAGCCTCGGGCGAAGGGACGGCGACCCTGATGGGGACCTTGTCACCCGCCACCAGGTCACTCAACAGACCTTCAGGGAGTCCCTTCCCTGAGGCAGGTGTGGCCCTAAGGGCTGGAATCAGCCTCAAAAGACAGACCTGCCCTTGGGGCACTAAGACCCTCCGGTTCTGGTCAAAGACCCTTTTCATCTGTTTGAGAGCTCAACGCGTGGCTGGAGCCAGGGCCTGGAGCGGCTTTTTGGCACGGGTGCTGGGGAGCCCATCACAGCCACAGTCCTCAGTCAGGGGCTACACGACGAAGTTCCCAACAGCAGCCAAGAGCAGCCACTTGAGCCCACAGAATGAACCGCAGGAGAAGAACTCGCGGGGGGCTCAGCCGGCCACTCGGTGCCACTTGCTGGCAGCTGGGGTCCCTTGGGGGTCCCTGGCTGGGGGTGGGGCCGGAGGGCCGGTGACAGTTCCACCCACCCGGGGTTGGGGTCCTGTAGGCTCCAGGTGGACCTGCCTGCAGGCTAGTCCATGGCAGCCGGGGGCTCCTGAGACGGAGGAGGAAGCTGCCATCCTCTTAAAGGCCAGGCCCCGAGCTGGCAGAATCCCATCTGCTGTCTCTACCAGCCAAGCCATCCCTGAGCCTGCTCAGACTCTGGGAGGAGACACAGACTCCATCAGTTTCTTTCTTTCTGTTTTTTTGTCTTTTCTAGGGCTGCACCCATGGCATATGGAGGTTCCCAGGCTAGGGGTCGAAGTGGAACTGCAGCTGCCGGCCTACACCACAGCCACGTCATATACGAGCCACGTCTGCGACCTACGCCACAGCTCACGGCAACACCGGATCCTTAACCCACTGAGCGAGACCAGGGATCAAACCTGCGGCCTCATGGATACTTCTCAGATTCGTTTGCACTGAGCCATGACAGGAACTCCCCTGTCAGTTTCTCAGTGGAAGAAATGCCTAGGAATCAGGGACACTCTCTCAATCCGCCACAGTAAGATGGCGAATTCGGAGCGGGTCTGAGAGGCCAGATGGACGGGGGAGGGGAGAGAAGCGGGGACAGGAGGACAGCTGGAGGTGGAAGCACGTGGGGAGCGGTGGCCGCAGCCCCTAGGAGCGGGGTGCTGAGAGCTGGTGCCCGGCCCACGTGCTTCTTTGTTCTCATCACGTGCTCCACAGAGCCGGCCAGGCCAGGAAATCAGCGCCTGCTCAGAGTGGCTGGTTTCCACTGGAGTAGCACAAGGGGACAGCTCCAGGTTGAGGTCACTGACAGGGGCGTCCCTGGAGGGAGGCCAAGCAGGTGTTCGGGGACGGAGAGATCAAGGGCATGCTCGCCCATCCAGACTGTGCCCGCTCACTTTCTAGGCCGTTCAGGGGTGCTCGGCACGATCACTCAGTCATCCATACAGTGACTCCCCCAAACGCCCCGACCTCCATTCAGACTTCCTCCACAGAGTCTGAGACCTGTCTCTGGAAAGACACCGGCCCAAGAACCTAACCAGAAACACACGACCCTCGCTCTCTTCACCCCAAGTCGAGTCACCCAGAGCTGCTGTGGCCCGTGTCCTCGTCACTGTTCCACTCCGTCTGGGTGACCTACCAGCCGAGCCCAAATCCTTTCCCGACCACCTGCATCTCAGAATCCTTCTCAATACAACACACCACCACCTCAACTTCCTCAACACAGCAGCACCTCAGACTCCCTCTAAGCCAGACAGAACCTCAGAATCTTTCTACACAACAAAGCAGGATCTCAAAAATCCTTTTTTTTTTTTTTTGGTTTGTCCCCCAACACGCTACGCCACAAGGGATTTACCTCAGAACCCTTCCCAACACTACCCACCGGCACCTCAGAATCCTTCTCAACACAGAACGGCAACACATCAAAAGCCTTCTCAAAACAGTTTTGCATGAGTTCCCTTGTGCACAGCTGGTTAAGGACCTGGCGTTGTCTCTGCTGTGGCTGAGGTCAAAGCTATCAGACCCTGGCCCGGGAACTTCAACATGCCGTGGTCGGGGCCAAAAAACAAACACTAAAGAACAATGGACAACCATAAGTCTCCATACAGCAGCACCTCAGAATCCCTCTCAGCACCACTGCCCCTCAGAAGCCCTCATCGCGGGGAACCCCAGGATCCCTGTCCACTGCGCAGCATTATCAGAATCCCCACGATAACCCCAGCACCGCAGACGCCCTCTCCACACAGCAGCACCTCACAATTTTTCTCACGGAGCAGAGCAGCACCTCAGAAGCCCTCTGAACAACCACCACCTCAAAATCCCTCTCGAAATAACAGTACCTGAGAATCCCTTTCATCCCAAAGCACCTCAAAAGCTTTCTCCAAACAATACAGCAGTAGTTCCCTCGTGTTCACTGCCTTCAGGATGCAGCACTGTCACTGCGGTGGCTCAGATCAAAGCTCTGCGGCCAATGAAATCCCTCACCCGGAAGTTCCACATGTCTTTGTTGGAGCCACAAAACTAAACCAACACAAAAAAACAATAAAATAGCACCTCAGAAAAATTTTCAAAACCGCATGAAACTCTTAACGCCTCTCAACGCACCATACCTCAAAACCTGTCGAGCACAACACAGACACATATCAAAATCCCACTCATTTCAGCACCACAGAATCCTGAACACAGCAGAACTTCAGAACCCTTCGCGGCACATCCCAGCAGCACCACAGAACTCTTTTCAGCATCACATAGCAGCACCTCAAAATGCTTCTCATCAGAGTAGCTCCGCAGCACAGTTCTCACACAACAGAACGGCACCTCAGAATCCTTCTCAACACTGCAGTAACTCAGAAGCCTTCTCCAAACAATACAGAAGGAGCTCCCTTGTGGCTATGTGGCTTAAGGATGCAGCCTTGCCATTGCTGCGGCGCCAGTCAAAGCAGTGGTGGGGGTTTGATCCCTGGCCCAGAAAACTCCACATGCCTTGGTCTTGCCCAACACTCGCTGCCCCCCGCAATAAAATCCCCCAATATACCAGCAGCTCAGAATCATCAACACAGCAGCACCTCAGAATCCTCCACACAGCAGTACCTCAGATTCCCTCTCAGCACAGAAGCACCCCATAGTCCCTCTCAATACAACAAGGAACGCCTCAGAATCCTTCTCAACACAGCAGCGCCTCAGAATCCTCAACAAAACACAGCGCCACCTTCGAAACTTTCTCAAAACAACAGCATCTCAGAATCTTTTTCAAAGCAACACAACAGCACCTAATCTCTCTCTTAGCGGAGTAGTACCTCAGAAACTATCTCAGCACCTCAGAATTCTCGTCAACACCACCACGGCAGCACCTCAGAACCCTTCCTTACACAACACAGCAGCACCACTTCAGAATCCTTCTCAACAAACACAAAGCACCTCAGACTCTCTCAGCACCTCAGACTTGTTCTCAACACAACACAGCACCACCTCAGAATCCTTCTCTATAAAACAAGCAGCACCTCAAAATTCTTATCATCCAACATTACCTCAGAATCCTCTCAATACAGCAGCACCTCAGAATCCTCAGCACTGAATATCAGCAACTCAGAATCCTTCTCAACACAACATGGTAGCACCTAGGAACCTTCTCATCACAGCAACACCTCGGATCCCTTGTCATCACAGTTGTACCTCAGAATCCTTTTTAACAACACAGCAACGCCTCAGAATCCCAACAGAGCAGCACCTCAGACCCCTTATCAACACAACAGAGCAGCACTTCAGAATCCTTTTCAACCAACACCGAGCACCTCAGAATCCTTCTCTACACAACAAGCAGCAGCCCACAATTCTTCTCATACAACATCACCTCAGAATCCTTCTCAACACAGCAGCACCTAGGAATCCATCTCAGTGTCACACAGCACCGACTCAAAAACCTTCTCAACAAAGCAGCAACTCGATATCCTTTTTAACACAATACAGCAGCGCCTCAGAAAACTTCTAAACACCTCAGAGTCCTTCACGAGACAGACTGTAGTACCTCAGATCCGTATCACCATAACCCAGCAGCACCTCAGAATCAGTTAATAACACACAGCAGACCTCAGAATCCTTCTCACCAGAGCGGCACTTCAGAAACCCTCTCAAGAGAGTAGCACCTTAGAATCCCTTTCAACACAACACAGCAGCACCTCAAAACCCTGCTCGGCACATCCCAGCAGCACCTCAGAACTCTTTTCAGCATCACATAGCAGCACCTCAAAATGCTTCTCATCACAGTAGCTCCGCAGCATAGTTCTCACACAACAGAACGGCACCTCAGAATCCTTCTCAACACTGCAGTAACTCAGAAGCCTTCTCCAAACAATACAGAAGGAGCTCCCTTGTGGCTATGTGGCTCAAGGATGCAGCCTTGCCATTGCTGCGGCGCCAGTCAAAGCAGTGGTGGGGGTTTGATCCCTGGCCCAGAAACCTGCACATCCCTTGGTCTTGCCCAACCCTTGCTGCCCCCCCCTCAAAAAAACCCCCAATAGAGCAGCATCTCAGAATCCTTCTCAACACAACATGGTAGCACCTAGGAACCTTTTCATCACAGCATCACCTCGGACTCCTTGTCATCACACTGGTACCTCATAATCCTTTTTATCAACACAGCAACACCTCAGAATCCTTCCCCAAACAGCAGCGCTTTGGAATCTTTCTCAATACCTCAGAATACTTCTCAGCCTCGCAGCACCGGGAGTTGACCAGAACTGAGAGTTGACATAACCTCTACTTGCCACTACCAGGCAAGGCATTTTCTTGCCTATTTCCCTCTGGAAGATTCACAATTTCCATGTTTAATGCTGTTTTTGACAAGAGAGTTTCCCAGTATATCGATGATTTTAATTTCAATAATGCAGCACCATGGATTGGTTTTCATGCTTCAGGAGATAGAACAGATTAAACAAACAGGAAATTGGTAAATAGAGATTCAGCCATACCATAATTATATTCCTATTTAAAGCCTAAAAATTCCAGTTAATTTCACAGAGTGTCAAGAGTATAAAAAAAACAAGACTCAAGCATATGCTGTCTACATGACATGCATTTTAAAATTCAAGCTGCCTTGAGTGTACAGTAAAAGATCAGCAAGACAAATTCTGTGCAAACATTAATCTGAAGGAAGCTGGAGAGGCTATAGTTATCTCAGAGAAGGTAGATATAATGCCAAAGTATTACCAAACACAAAAACCAGGATATTCATAATAAAAGAGCAATTCACAGTTGTGTTCTTAATGACAGAGCTTCAAAAACCAAACGGCAAGAGACTGGATTAAGATGGCGGAACAGAAGGACTTGAGCTCAACTTCTCTCATAAAAACAACAAAATTACAACCAAATGCCGAGCAATCTTCAATCAAAAGGACTGGAAACTTTCAAAAAGATATTCTACTCCAGAAGACAAAGAGGAGACCACCTCAAGAGGTAGGAGGGGCGATTATGCAATATAAGCCTCACAGACTGGAAATAACTATATCACAGAGACTCACCTACAGGACTGAGAGATCTGAGCCCTGCATCAAATCCACATGCCTGGGGATCTGGCACAGGGAGAAAGAGCCCCCAGAGCATCTGGCATTGAAGACCAGTGGAGCTTGTGTGTAGGAGCTCCATGGGACTGGGGAAAATGGAGACCCCATTCTTGAAAGGTGCACAGACTTTCAAATGCACTGGGTCCATAGGAATCCTGGTGGAACCTGACTGCAATTCTTGTGGGATCTCCTGGGAAAACAGGGGTGACTGTGGCTTGTTGTGGGGAAGGGCATTGGAGGCAAAGCTCTTGGGACCATTCAACAGCCTGCATTTCTCTGGAGGTGGCATTTTTGGGAAAATCTGGGACCTCCCATCAGCACTGAGGAGCCCCAGGCCAAACAATAATCCAGGTGGGATCACAGCCCCACCCATCAGGAAACAGGCTGCCTAAAAACCCCTCAGGCATGCAGCCACCTCTAATCTCACCCAGAGACAAAGCCCCACCCACCAAAGGAATAGGAATCAGCCCCACCTACCAATGGGCAGGCACCAGTCTCTCCCATCAGGAAGCCTTCAGCAAGCCCCCCCCATATGAACTTCAGCCACAGGGGAGACAAACACCAGAAGAGAGGCTACAACCTTATTGTCTGCGAAAAGTACAGCACACCAAAAACCTATAAAAATGAAAAGACAGAAATCTGTAACTCAGATAACGGAGAAAGAAAAAACCCAAGAAAAACAGCTGAGTGATGAGATTATCAGCCTCCCAGAAAGAGACTTTAGACTGTTGATGCTGAGGATGGTACAAGACATTGGAAATAAACTGGAGGCAAACATTGATAATTTACAGGAAACACTGAGCAAACAAAGATGTAAAAATTAAGCAAGAGATGCAAAATACAATAACTGAAATAAAAATTTCATTAGAAGCAGCCAACAGTAGAATACAAGAGGCAGAAGAACAAATCACCAAGGTGGAGGACAGATTAGTGGAAATCACTAATGCAGAAGAGAAAAGATAAAAAAGATTGAAAGGAAGTGAGAGTCTCAGAGAACTCTGGGATAATGTTAAACGCACCAACGTCTGTACTATAGGGGTGCCAGAGGGAGAAGAGAGAGAGAAGGGGACAGAAAAAATATTCAAAGAGGTAACAGCCGAAAACTTCCCTAACATGGGAAAGGAAGAACCACTCCCTCAAATCCAGGAAGCACAAAGAGTACCATATAAAATAAACCCAAGGAGGAACACTCCGAGACACACATTAATCAGAATGACCAAAATTAAACACAAAGAGAAAATACTGAAAGCAGCTAGGGAAAAGAAACAAATGACATACAAGGGAACCCCGAGAAGGTTATCAGCTGATTTTTCAGCTGAAACTCTGCAGGCCAGAAGGGACTGGCATGATATACTTAACGTGATGAAAGGAAAAAAAACTCCCAGCCAAGATTACTTTACCCAGCAAGGCTCTCATTCAGATTTGAAGGAGAAATCAAAACCTTTACAGATAAGCAAAAGCTAAGCAAAAGCTCAGAGATTTCTGCAACACTAAACCAGCTTTACAACAAATACTAAAGGAACTTCTCTAGGCAGAAAAGAAAAGGCCACAACCAGAAACAAAAACACCACAAATGACAAGGCTCACCAGTAAAGGCATATATACAGAAAAAATAATAAATCATCCAGGCACAATTGTGCTACCAAAATCAGAAATCGTGAGAAGAGAGCACAAATGCAGGAAACTGGAGACGCACCTGCAATTAAGAAACCAACAACTTAAAACAATCTCGTTTATACATAGACTCCTATATCAAAACTTCAGGATAACTGCAAACCAAAAACCTAAACTGATACACAAACAAATAAAAAAAATCAATTCAAATACAACATTAAAGATTGTCATTAACCACAAGAGACAACAAGAGAATAAGGGAGGAAAAAAGAGCAACAGAAATCCAAAACAGTTGATAAAATTGCAACAAGAATATACATATCAATAATTACCTTAAATGTTAATGGACTGAATGCCCCAACCAAAAGACATAGATTAGCTGAATGGATACAAAACAAGACCCATATATATGCTGTCTTCAAGAGATCCACTTCACTTCTAGGGACACATACAAATTGAAAGTGAGAGGATGGAAGAAAATATTCCATGTAAACGGGAATCAAAAGAAAGTCAGAGTAACAACAATCATAACAGACAAAACAGACTCTCAAATGAAGAACATTTTAAGAGACAAGGAAGGACACTACATAATGATCAAAGGATCAGTCCAAGAAGAACATATAACAATTTTAAATATCTATGCACCCAACATAGGATCACCACAATATATAAGACAACTGCTAACAATCTTAAAAGGAGAAATCAACAACAGCACAATCATAGTGGGGAACTTTAACACCCCATTTACAGCAATGGATAGATCATCCAGACAGAAAATATATAAGGAAACACAGGTCCTGAATGAAGCATTAAACCAGATGGACTTCATAGATATTTATAGGACATTTCATCCCAAAGCAACAGAATATACATTCTTCTCAAGTGCGCATGGAACATCCTCTAAGATTGATCACATCCTGGGCTACAAATCAAGCCTCGGTAACTTTAAGAAAATTGAAATCATATCAAGCATCTTCTCTGACCACAATGCTATAAGACTGGAAATCAACAACAAGAAAAAAAATGGCAAAAAACACAAACACGTGGAGACTAAACAACATGCTACTAAACAACCAGTGGATCACTCAAGAAATCTAAGAGGACATTAAAAAATACCTAGAAGCAAATGACAACAAAGATACGACACACCAAAACCTCTGGGATGCAGCAAAAGCAGTTCTGAGAGGGAAGTTTATAGCAATACAAGCCTACCTCAGGAAACAAGAAAAAGCTCAAATAAACAACCTAACTTTACATCTAAAGCAGCTAGAGAGGGAAGAACTGACAAGACCTAAAGCTAGTAGAAGAAAAGAAATCATAAAGATCAGAGTAAAAATCAATGAAAATAGAAATGAAGAAAACCATAGGAAAGACCAATGAAACTCAAAGCCGGTTCTTTGAAAAGATCAACAAAATTGATAAACCCTTAGCCAGACTTGGCAAGAAAAAAAGAGGACACAAATCAATAAAATTAGAAATGAAAAAGAAGTAACAACAGACATCACAGAAATACAAAGGATCATAAGAGACTACTATATGCAACTATACGGCAATAAAATGGAAAACCTAGAAGAAATGGACACATTCTTAGAAAAGGACAATCTTCCAAGACTAAACCAAGAAGAACTAGAAAAGATGAAGAGACCAATCACAAGTTCTAAATTGAAACTGTGATTGAAAAACTTCCAACAAACAGAAGTCCAGGACCAGATGGCTTCACGGGTGAATTCTATCAAACATTTAGAGACGAGCTAACACCTATCCTCCTGAAACTCTTCCAAAAAATTGCAGAGGCAGGGACACTCCCAAACTCATTCTATGAGGCAACCATCACCCTGATACCAAAACCAGACAAAGATACCACAAAAAAAGAAAATTACAGGCCAAACTCACTGATGAACATAGATGCAAAAATCTTCAACAAAATACTAGCCAACCAAATCCAACAACACATTAAAAGCATTGTACATCATGATCAAGTGAGATTTATCCCAGGAATGCAAGGATTCTTCAATATACGCAAATCAACCAGTGGGATACACGTTAACAAACTGAAGATTAAAAACCATATGATCCTCTCAATAGATGCAGAAAAAGTCTTTGACAAAATCCAGCACCCATTTCTGTTAAAAAAAAAACCCTCAGAAACTGGGCATAGGGGGAACCTACCTCAACACAGTAAGGGCCATCTATGACAAACCCAGAGCTCGCATCATTCTCAATGGTGAATAGCTGAAAGAATTCCCACTGAAATCTGGAACAAGACAGGGATGTCCACTCTCGCCACTACTATTCAACATAGTTTTGGAAGTCCTAGCCACAGCAATCAGAGAAGTAAAAGAAATAAAAGGAACCCAAATTGGAAAGGAAGAAGTCAAACTATCACTTTTTGCAGATGACATCATACTATACCTACAGAATCCTCAAGACTCTACCAGAAAACTGTCAGAGCTCATCAATGACTTTGGCAAAGTCGCAGCATACAAAATTAATATACAGAAATCAACTGCATTTCTATATACTAACAATGAAAGATCAGAAAGAGACATTAGGGAAGCAATCCTGTTTACCATTGCATCAAAAAGAATCCAATACTTAGGAATAAACCTATCTAAAGAGACAAAAGACCTGTACTCTGAAAACTATAAAATGCTGATGAAAGAAATCAAGGATGACATGAACAGATGGAAAGTCATACCACGCTCTTGGATTGGAAGAGTCAATATTATCAAAATGACTATACCACCCCATGGCAATCTACAGATTCAGTGCAATCCCTATTAAATAACCAAGGACATTTTTCACAAAACTAGAACAAAATTTTTCAAAGTTTGTTTGGAAGCACACAAGACCCAGAATAGCCAAAGACATCCTGGGAAAGAAAAATGGAGCTGGAGTAATCAGGCTCCCTGATTTCAGACTACACTACAAAGCTACAGTCGTCAAAACTGCATGGTACTGGCACAAAGAGAAATATAGATCAGTGGAACAGGATACAAAGTCTAGAATTAAACCCATGCACCAGTTGTCAGCTAATCTATGACAAAGGAGGCAAGAATATACATTGGAGAAAAGACAGCCTGTTCAATAAGTGGTGCTGGGAGAACTGTACAACCACATGTAAAAAAATGAAATTAGAACACTTCCTAACACCACGCACAAAACTAAACTCAAAATGTATTAAACAAGATATAAGATCAGATACTATAAAACCCCTAGAGGAAAACATAGGCCAAACTCTCTCGGACATAAATAATAGCAACATCTTCTCAGATCCATCTGTTAGAATAATGACAATCAAAAGAAAAATAAACAAACGGGACTTAATTAAACCTAAAAGTTTCTGCAAAGCAAAGGAAACCCTAAACAAAATGAAAAGACAACCCACAGAATGGGAGAAAATATTAGCAAATGAATCGACTGACAAGGGATTAATCTCCAAAATTTACAAACACTTCCTACAGCTCAATAACAAAAAAACAAACAACCCCATCAAAAAATGAGCAGAAGAGCTAAACTGACAATTCTCCAAAGAAGACATACAGATGGCAAAAAAAAAAAAGAAAACATGAAAAGATGTTCAACATCACTCGTTATTAGAGAAATGCAAATCAAAACCACTATGAGGTACCACCTTACACCTGCCAGAATGGCCATCATCAAAAGTCTACAAATAAGTGCTGGAGAGGGTGTGGAGAAAAAGTATCCCTACTACACTGTTGGTGGGAATGCAAATTGGTGCAACCACTGTGGAAAACAGTA
>PVHT020000012.1:13206828-13359961 GCA_004024745.2 Catagonus wagneri
CAATCATAGTTCGAGATCTTAATACTTCCTCTCTCAGGGTCTGAGAGAGAAACTAGGCTCACTCCAAAGTCTCCCTTCCCCCAAGTCAGCAAGACTAAGGAAGATCTGATCAAAACCATGGACCCCCTTGACCTGAAGGAGAGTTCTAGAACACTGCACCCAACAACTGCTGAATACGTTCCCTTTAAGAGCATGTCAAACACTCACCAAGACAGACTATGTGCTGGGCCACAGAGCAATTCTCAAGTGCCAAATTACACAGGTGTGTTCTCTGACCATGATGCAATTAAGGTGAAACCAAAAAGGGATCTGGAAAGTGCCGCAATAATTGAAAAGTGTATCACACAACTCTAAACATCCCATGAATCAAAGGAGGTATCACAGCAAAACTTAGCACAGATTTTGAATGAAATGAAATGGAACATATTAGTAGGATGCAGCCAAAGCAGTTCTTGGAGGAAAATTGTTACTGGGGATTAGAGGCCAAGGGCACATGGGACCAAGAGTCTTTGATATCCCAAAATTCAAGGCCTTACTGGTTCTCTCTCATAGAGGCATCTCTGCAGTTGGCTCCACTGCCCCATCTGTGAAAGGAGCCTCCACTGGTATTTCTAGCCCATGATTCTCACTGTGACCATTCCCAGGTCTCAATTTTCCATGACATTCCAAGCTAGGGGTGGTCTCGATCTCTGCAGATCCCTGAGGGCCCAGCCCAGCGCCCATGACCTCTTTGTCCACCAGGAGCCCTAGCCCCGACTCTAGTGAAGGTACTCACGTTTGTCCAGCTGATCGCCGATCACCCTGAGGAAGGCCACTGAGATCATGAGCAGGTTGACGATGAAGCAGGCCTCGCACAGCTTCCCGATGGTGGGGCCGCAGAGCCCTCCCACCACGCCCTGGTAGGTGGCCTGGCCGCTGACAGAGGCGGCGTAGCCAAGGATGACCAGCCCGCTGATCAGGAAGATCAGGGAGACCTACAGAGCGGGAAAGTGGGGCCAGGCCCATCCACAGCCACCCTGAGTTGGCCGCTGCTCCCACTCCCCCCAGCCTAGTCTGCGGAGTCTGTGGCTGCCAACGGCCTGGGGCCTTTCCCTATGAGCCACCGCCCCCTTGCCCTGAACCCAGGGCTGCAGAACAGGTGGATTCCAGAGGACGCGCAGGCTCTAAGTCTGTGAATCTGGGATTCACACCGTCCCACACGAGTGGTACCAAGGAAGCATCAGAAGCCCAGAGTTTAAACTGCTCTCCTAAGATCACATGGGCTGTGGGTACAGAGGCCATAAAGCAGCGCAATTAGGAAGCAGGCCTACCTGGGTTTGACTGGAAATCTCCCCCTCACCTACCCTGTAGCCGGAGGGCAACCACTAACCTCTGTTTTCTCATCTGGGAAATGGGGGCAATACCATCTCCCTTATGGAGGGGTCATGATGCATTTGGGCCAAAGCACAGAAGACACTCAGCTCAGTGTCTGGCATGTGGTAAGTGCTCAAGAAGTGAGGGCCATACTCATTGTCCAGACTCCACCTACAGTGCTCTACTCTATCTCAACTTAAACTCTTCCCAACTCTATGAAAAAATGTCAAACATCTGGGAAAGTTGGAAGCATTCTGCAGGGACCACCACGTACCCACCAACTAAATTCTACTAGGAGCAGATCACTGTCCTTGCTGTAGTACATCTCTACCGGGTCCATGAATCCATCCAAACTTGGGATACATTTCAGAGCAAGAGGCATATATTAATAAACTTCCCCCCAAAGTCTCTGGCATGCATATCATTCACTAGAGCCTGTTATTTGTCTACAGCCCTTCACTCTCTTGTCAGATAAAATTTACCTAAAATCTCTCTGGAAAAAAAACGTAACTCAAAAAGACACAAGAACCCCAATTTCACTGCAGTGCTATCCACAATAGCCAAGACATGGAAGCAACCTACATGTCTATGGACAGAAAAATGGATAAAGATGCAGTGGAATATTGGACAATGGAGTATTACTCAGCCATGCAAAAGGGTAAAACGATACCATTTGCAGCAACATGTATGCAACTAGAATTTACCACACTAGGTTTAATCAGAGAACAACAAATATCGTATGATATCACTTATATGTGGAATCTTAAAAAAGAATGCAATAGAACTTATCTGCAGAACAGAAACGGATTCACAAGCTTTGAAAAACTTACAGTTTCCAGGGAAAGGAGTGGGATGGACTAGGAGTTTGGGGCGAGTAGATGCAAACTACTGCATTTGGAGTGGATAAACAATGAGATCCTCCTGTATAGCACAGGGCACCATGTCCAATCACTTGTGATGGAACATGATGAAAGATAATGTGAGAAAAAGCATGTACGTATGTATGTATGTATGTGTAACTGAGTCACTTTGCTGTACGGCAGAAATCGACAGAACATTGTAAATCAACTATAATAATAAAAAAAAAACATGGTTACCAAAGGGGACAGGTTGGTGGGAGAAGAGACGGACTAGGGGTCTGGGACTGGCTTATGCACACTGAGATACATGGAATGACAGGTCACAGGGACCTGCCGAATAGCCCACGGAACTCTACACAATGTCCTGTGCTCATCTACTTGGGAAAAGAATCTCAAAGAGGGTGGATGTGTGTATATGTATAACTGAATCACTTTGTTGTACAGCAGAAATTGTCACAATCTTGTCAGTCAACAATATCTCAATAAAACTTTCAAAAATGAAAAAAAGAAAAATTTCCAAGCATCTTGGAAAGTTGGAAGGATGTTACAGTCTACACAATGTACTCAGCAACCAGATTCTACCAGGAGCAGGTCCCTGTCGTCACGTTATCACAGCTCTAGCACGAGCCCAAGCATTCATCAAAACTTAGGGGTGTATTTCAAAGCAACTTATGTGTGTTAGTTAACTTCCCCCCAAAGACTTCGGTGTGCATGTTATTAATTACAGCCCTTCTCTCTCTGCTAAGATAAAACTGACAATGAGATACACAAAATCTTTTGTTTTTTAAATACACATGTGTAGTTATTTCTTGCTCTCTCAATATACTACAATGAGTTTACAAGGACAACTCCAATTCCATTCTAATATCACATGGTTTATTGTAGTCTTTGCTATTTTTTTTATTGTAGTAGTATTGATTTATAATGTTGTATTCGTTTCTGCTGTATAGCAAAGTGACCGTTACACAGTATCTACAATCTTTTTTAGTATTTTTCCCCCACTATGGTTTATCCTAGGAGACCGAATACAGTTCCCTGTGCTCTACAGTAGGGGCTTGTTGCTCACCCATCCATGTACCACTCCCGCCCCCTCGGCAACCACAAGTCTGTTCCCCATGTCTGTGACTCTGTTTCTGTTTTGTAGATAGAAAAAAAAATACGGCAAAATGGACCTTTCTTCTTTTTTAGGGCCAAAACTGCAGCACATGGAAGTTCCCAGGCTAGGGGTCGAATTAGAGCTATAGTTGCCGGTCTACACCACAGCCAAAGCAACGCTTGATCCAAGCCATGTCTGTGACCCACACCACAGCTCACAGCAACGCCGGATCCTTAATTCACTGAGTTAGTCCAGGGTTCCAACCCACCTCCTCATGGATACTAGTCATTTATTTCTGCTGCGCCACCACAGCAACTCCTGCGCCCTATTTTAGATTGCACATAGACGTGACATCATATGGCCTGTGTCTCTCTGTCCGACTTGGCTTAGGACGACCATCTCTAGGTGCATCCACGTTGCTGCAACATGCACAAACTCTTAAGTGTATATGTGTCTATCACTGGAAAGGGTACAACCAACATACATGAGGAACCCAAACTCCAAGACACAAAATATCACGTCTCCAAAGTTCCCTCCTGTGCCTTCCCACTTTTCTGTAACCAGAAAAAAAAACCCACTAGTATTTCTCCACTTTTAGGTATTTTCTTATCTGGCTTCTTGCACTGAGCGGCACTGTCTGGGAGAGCCAGACCCTCCGCGAGCATCAGCAGTTGATTCCTGTTTTTACCGCGTGCTGCTTCCCGGTGTGGATATGACCCCGACTGTTTCACCCACTCCCCTGCTGCCTGACGTCTGGGCTACTCTTCGTTTCTGGCTACTAAGAATAAAGGGCTGGGCATCCTAGACCGAGTCGTTCTGAGGACACACGGTTCACTCTTCAGGACTCACAGCCCTGAATGGGGCTCCTGGGCCACAGGGCAGACGTGTGTTTAACTCCAGAAGCAATGGCTGGACTGCACTCCAAAGCATCCGTGCCACCTGACACTCCCCCACTGGGGCCCCACCTGCCCCACGCAGTTAAGTGTTTCTAGCTTCTCCAGGAGGGATGGGTACCCGCCCCAAAGCCGGACCTGGGCTCCACACCCTAAGTCCCTCCCACATCTCTATGGAGGAAAACAAGTCACGTGGAGCTGGGAGGTGCTGAGCCAAGAAGCCTGGGGAGAGCTGGGGTGGCCGTCTTCACACCCAGCTCGTGCCACTGGACAGCAGGTTTGCCCCTATGCCGAAGCCAGAACTAGGGCTGCTGAGAACATCTGACGGACTGTGTGTGACCAACCTGAAAGCTCAGAGCCAGGAGGAACACGCATGCTCGCGCGAACCCTTGGACCTCTGCCCGGGCCAGTTCCTCGGCCTGGAACGCCCTCCTGTCTCCACTGCTACCCCTCACCTGGGCAACTCCCCGTCTCCCCTTCTCTCCGAGGCCACCTCCTCCAGGAAGCCTCCCCACACTTCACCCCTTCATCTCCGCGGGGGGCTCAACCCTCCGTCTCCGGGACACACTTGTCTCCTGTAGTGGGTTGAATCCCCCAAAAACTAAGTCTACAGTCTCATCTCCAGAACCTGTGGAAGGGACCCAGTGAGAGCCGTCCTCACAGATGTCAATAATGAAGATATAATTAAAAAAGGGTCTTTGCAAAAGTAATTAAGGATCTTGAGGGCAATCTGGATTATCAAAGTGGACCCAAAATCCAGTGACGAGTGTCCTTTAAAGAGACAGAGGAGAGACAGAAGCCAGGCCGTGTGACACTGGGGCAGAGACTGGACGTGCAAGGCCACAAACCAAGGACACCCGGGGCCACCAGGGGCTGGACAGGCAGGAAGGACCCTCCCCAAAGTCAAGAACAACAGACTTTTGTTTGAAGCTACCCAGTTTGAGGTCCTTGGGGCCAGTGGCCGAGGACACACTGGGACACACTGGCACACACTGGCGAGTGTACACAGTAGCGTGCGTGCGGATCCCTGTCTCTCATGCACCAGACTAAGCGCCATGGAGACCGCAGTCAGCTTTTTTGCTGAGCCTTTAGTCCCAGGAAAGTGCCTGGGCCACAGCAGGGGCTCAGTAGCTAATTGTGGAGAAAGGAGGCAAGAGGGTGGGTCAGCCCGAGCCTTGGCCGTGAATGCAGTGAGCAGGAGCGGGTGGCCCACAGAAGGGACCCTGAGCCTCTCAGCAGCCTGTCAGCAAAAAGCGCCCGAGGCCAGGCTGTATCTCTGGAGTTGCCAAGGATTCAGGCTCGTTAATTGCATTAAACCTGCACTGCTAATTTAGGGGCAATTAGAGACACCAAACCTCCCAGTGTGTGTGTGGTGGGGGGCGGGGTTTAAACATCCCTCCGGCCTGAACTGGGCTCTGTGACTGGGGGCAGGGCACAAGTGTCAGGGCTAAGGGGGGGGGGGAGTCAGGACACGGGGGAGAGGGGCGGCTGCTTACCAGCCCGATTTCCTCCGTGGCAGGAGTTTCCACTTACTCATATTTGAGATTGCCCTCTCCTAAGTCTGCTCACAGCAGGATCTTGAGAGCACCGTGTGCAAAGAGCAAGCCCCACCCCCCGCCTACCCCACAGCCTCCCCTCACCTGGGAGCCTGTTGGAACCGCAGGATCTCAAGCCCACCCACACCTGCGGAGACAGCACCCACATTCCCTGCCAAGTGCTGGGAGACCCTGCACAGAGTCGGGGGCGCGGGGAGCCGCAGCCCTGCCTGCCACCCTGGGACAGATGCCGTCCAGCTGACCACGGACCCCCACACCAGCTGCACCTGCTCTGCTGCTGACCTGTTGTGGCTGGGGTTTGGGCCCCGGTTTTGGGAAGGCGGTCTTACCTAAACGGCACGCATCCAACCACAGGCATCTGGCCAAGTCGTTCCACCTCCGCTGGGGCTTGTCGCCCCCCCTTGTCATCCCACCTGCCACCTCTCTCACATGCCTACCATCTGACACTAACACTTGAGCTCCTGAACCCTGTCCGAGTTCCCCAGTAAAGCAAACTTCCTGAGGACAGAGACCACACTGTCTTAGCCAGACAAGTGCTCAGCTAGGGCTGGGGGTGGTCCAGGTCAGCCTGACTGCACAGGACAGCCTCTGAAAGTTTCCAGAAGGACATTAAGGGCCCTGTGGACTCACAAGTGGTTAGAAGGCACCCCTTATCAGCCAGCTACCAGGAGAAAGCATTTGAGTTAGTGCCCATCAAAGAGCTTACCCCCCAAAGGCCTGGCTGCTCTCGGCTCAGGGGAGAGATTGCAAATAAGATGAAGCTGTGCTTATTGGCAGATCTTTCCCACTGAGGCTCCTCAGGCCCTGGACTTTGTGGGAAGGGAGTTCGGGTTCGACATGCAGCCGACACAAGGGGCCTAACAGCCCTGATTCGGAGAGCCTGGCTCGGCTCGGGGTTGGGTGTCAGATGCCTCAGTCCTGACCTCATCTGCCCACGGGATTGGGGCTTTAGCTGCGGAGCCCAGACCAGCAGGCAAGGAAAGTCCACCGACCTTGCAGCTGAAAGGCCAGGGTCATTGGCTGCAGGTGCCTCGCACACAGCAAGGGTCTGCCGCCCCTGACCTCCCAGCCGCCTGGCTGGGCAGCCCTGGGCCCCACAGAGAATGTTCTCGGCCCAGGTCTGCAGGGGCACTCCCTTCTGCCTTCTTGAGCCGAGCGGAATAGAAAATCAAACCCCACCAAGTAATGGTCAAGAAAGGAAGCTCTGCAAAAGCAATGCCTAAGACCCCGCCTGGAAAAACTAAATCCAGCTCCTACCTGCCCTAGAACGCCCCCGGGGGCTTACCATTTCCACGAGGAGAGCAGGGGCCACCCCACCCGCCTTGTGGAAGGCCCACGGGAAGTTGAGCAGGCCGGCACCCAGCGCGGACTTGAGGAGAATGAAGACGGCTCCCAGCGAGGACAGGCCGGGCCGGGCAGCTGCGGGGGCCGGCTTCTCCGCACGGCCTTGGCCTCCGGGGGTCTGGCTCTCCATGGCTGCAAGCACAGAGGGCGGGAGCGGGTCTCAGCTCACCGCATCCTTCTCCAGACAGGGCGGTCTTTCCTGGATGGAGCCCCCGAGGCTGCCCCAACCAGCCCAGCCAAGCCCCAGCGTGAAATACTCACCTGCCCCGGGGCTGCTGGTTATCACTCCTGTCCCCACAACAAATGCTGACACCGTCCCCAAAACTTCCCGCCCTGTCTATGGGCACCTAACGCCGCCGGGGCCGCCCCCCTTTTCCCGTCCAGGCCCCCAACTCCTTCCTCCCCATCGCTGCTCCCACACACCTCCCCCCCCACCCCCAGCTGGCTGGCGGGGCTCCTACCCCGGGTCCTTACCATACGGTGCAGTCCTCAGGGCGACAGGCAGTCCTCGGCCATTAGGGATGGGGTCTCGGGCTCACTCCCGAGGGCCTGGAGGGGAAGAAGGTTCTAGCTCTGCCAGCGTGGGCAAGTGAGTCAGGAATTACGGGAGCCCTGAAAAGCATGGGCCGGGGGCACAGCTCAAATCCTAGGGGGACGGAGGCAAGGGGTCAGGGCCCTCTGTCCCAAGAACTTGCCGCGTCTGAGCCTTCTGGCCCCGGGGAAAGGGAGTCTTAAGGCTCCGGGGGCGGGGCTTCCCCAGCTGCCCCGCGGTTGCAGGGAGCTCAGCTGGGAGGGATCAGGGCCGGCATCTCCAGTGCCTCCTCCCCAGGATGCTTCTCCCAGGGCCCCCGTGCGCCCGGTGCTTCCCCGAGATGCTCCATACGAATCACCTGGACCTCCTGTTAAACTGCAGGCGCTGATTCGTCCCGCTTTGGGTGGAGGCACTGGGTGGAGCCAAGATGCCTCGTTAGTCACAAGCCCTGGGAAGGCAGGTGCTGCTGGTCCACGGACCACACTTTGAGGCCCGACACGGTCAGCTAAGATGGCGAAATGTCGCCCACGAGGGTCAGATCTTAAATTTGGAGGTGAACCTGTTTAATCCTGGCACCCAGGCTCAAACCCCCGTGAGGGCATATGGAAACACAGCTCGTGGGGTCCACCGCCAGTATGTCGGCCTCACTGGGTCTGGCTGTGGCCTGGCAATCTGCATTTCTGACAGCCCCCAGCCGGGCCCCTTCTTGAAAACTGCTGCTTTACGTGAAGCCCCTTTATTGCCTCCCCCATCAGCCCCCAAGGCTTTTCTCATGTGGTTTCTAATGCTCTCAACGCCCTGACTGTGCCACCTCCCAGCAGCAACTCCGTCTGTGCCTTATGGGCTCTGTTTGACCTGCTGAGTGGCCGGCCCACCCACAGGTGCCAGCGGAAAGGGAGTCAGGAGCCGGATGGCGTCGGGGGCCCCAGCTCCGCTGCCCCCATGTGAGCATTGCTCGGGGGCTGGATGGCTCCCCGAGTCCTCGCTCTGAATCCTGAGGGCTGTCACCACAGTCACTCTGCACAGAGCAGGAGCTGGGCTCACACGGCGGCGGGAGGGGGGGCTCAAAACGTGACCGCTAGCAAGTGACAGGCGTGGGTCATCTCACAACCGGAGGTGTCAAGCTGCCTCCCCCCACCCCCTAGGGTGCCCCAGGGACTGAATGAAAAGCAGAGAACAAAGGGCCGAGGAGGAGCCAGCAGCAGCCAGGGTGTGGAATTCTGCGGAATTCTCCCCACATCCACCCCCCAGCAATGAGAAAGGAGATCTGCGGCCCTCACAGCGGCCTGGCTTTGTACTCCCTTAATCTCAGCACCAGGGGCCGGGCACCTCCCTGTCCTGCCCGGCTCCTCATTAGCTGCCCATTAACTTGCATGACTTAGAAATTGGCCACTGGGCTGTGAAATTCCACTCAATGGGGAAAACCTCTTAATTCTGAGGGGCTCTGATATGCACTCTGCTGTGTGACCTTTCCTGGCGGGGCAGGCAGAGACAGCCAGTGGGGCCCCATCCGTGTGGGCGGGTGGCTCTGGTGGCACTTGGCTGCCCCTCCTTTCCACCTCCAGGGTGCCGGTCACCTCACGAGTGGGCAACTTCTGGGAGACAGTGACCTCAGCTGGTTTCTACGAACCTTTGTGCTCACACCCATTAGAAAGTTCTGGAAGACAGACAGGGCAGGTCTCAGAAACCAGAGCGCTTAGGACTGAACAGCAACCTCGTCACTCACTGTGACCCCGGCCTCGCTCTGGGGTCACCTGTGAGAAGTGGTAACAGCCTCACCCTGCCCCGCAGGGCCCTTGGGTGGGGGGCCCCAGGGGACGAGGGCTCCTGGCGCGGAGCTACCCACGTGACAAATCCCATCATCTATCTGTGTTCACCTCTGCCTGCTCACGTGCTTCTAGCACAAGGCTCCGAAGCCCGGCTGCACAATACCCAAGGGACCCTTCACGCTGCCAGTGCCAGGCCCAACCTTGAAGCATCAGAAGGAGCTGGTCTGAGCAGGCCGGACACCAGGAATACTACAGATCTCCCCAAGACGCACCCCCGTGCCATGCGGTGGAAAACCACAGCTCTGAGCAGTTGAGGTCCCCCTCTGGCCACAACTTGGGGCCCTGGCTTGGCCTTCTGCTCAGAAGCAAGAGTGTGGGTCACGAGGGGGCCTGCACCCGCACAAACCCTGAGCCCCCCTCCCAGGAGGGCAGGGCCTCGAGGTGTTTATGGGGTCAAGGATAACAAAGCAGAGCGATCGGGAAAAGGTACAGGGAGCGTCCTCTGCACAGCCGAAACTAGACACAGCTCAACACACTCACGAGGTCACCAGCAGACACACGCGCAGGCCCAGGCGAGGGCTCGGTGGCCCCATCCGTTCTCACAGGCTCAGCCCCAAGTACACGCAGCTGAAACCCTAAGCTCCTGGACGTCCACTCGGGCAAAGAGCTCACTGTCCAGGCTCCGCACCGCTTGGAGGACAGACGTCTGCGCGACCTTGACCAATAAGGGACAGGGGAACGTAGCTCAGCGGGAAGCGTCTGGAGGACAGCCGGTTACTGTCTGCTGCCTGCTGCCGAGGGGCGGGGACTCCCCCCCCCCCCGGGACACACCCCCCACCCGGAGAGCGTGAGGAATGCAACACTTTCTCGCTTCTAGTTTCCGGTTCACATTTGGATCCCAATAAACACATACGACCTATGCACCGGCTGTCAGGGCGGCCACAGGCCCGAGACTGGCCAGTGATCCTGCAGCCACGCCCTGGGGGACACACCGAATGCCACCCATGGTTGACGTGCAGGATTTTCAGGGGGTTTATGTGGGACACGGTCAAGCAGCGATTGTGTTTCTTCTTTTTTTCAGCTTTCTGCCCCAACTTGGCCCTCAGAAGGCAGCTTAATAAATGCCAGGCAGAGTTAGCCAGACGCAGAAGGAATAAAGCCTCAGGTCTTCAGACCTAGGTGCTCAAGGCCTTTTCAGGGCAGCAGTTAACCTCTGCGGTTGCTATGAGAGCGGGGGGGGGGCAAGAACCCAGCATGGTGGGTGGCCCAAATGATGGCTCCCCAAGATGTCCCCGTCCCAGTGCCAGACTTGGACTGTCACCTGGCACGGCAAAAGGGAGGCTGCAGACGAGGGCAAGTCCAGACCCAGACACGGGGGGAGTGCCCTTGGTGGGCCCTACAGGTCCTCACGGCGGCCCAAGAAAAGGGTCACAGGAGGGGTCAGAGGGCAGAGAGGTGGGGACAGAGGCAGAGGGCGGGGCGACCCACACAGGTGGAGGGAGGGACCACAGGCGCCTCCAGAGGCCGCAGACGATAAGGAGATGGCGTCCCCCCTGCAGCCTCCCGAAGGAACCAGCCCTGCCCGACATGATCTGGGCCCCAAGAGACTGATTTTGGACTTCCAGCCTCGGCACCGCTGGTAATAAAGCGGTTTGCGGCCACCGCTTCCTGGCAGCTGGTTACAGCTGAGCCGGAAATCACAGCCAGCACCCGGAGTCTGAGGGCCAGGCACCCTGAGAGGCTGCAGGCCTTGGCCCCCACCCCGAGCCCCAGGCTCAGCAGCAGCGGTCTCTTCCAAGAGGCAGAGACCGGGGCCTCCAGGGGAGACATGGCCCGGCCCTCCGCTGAGGGCCTGCTCTGGATGAAGGAAGAAAAAGCTGCTCCTTAGCGTCTGAAAAAGAAAGGCGGCATCTTCCAACAGTCTTGGTGGCGACCCTCCCCCGCCCACCACGTCCAGAGGTGTCAGCGGCCCCTGGAGTCACAGGGTGGCAGGTGTGTGCCCAGCCCTGCAGGCAGGGTCTTCGCCGTCTGGGGCCTGACCCTCGGGTCCCTGCTGACGTGGGGTCGGGGGGCAGTGAGGCTCTCCTGTCCCCAGGCCAGGGACCCAAGAATCCTCTGAGGAGACCTGAGGCGTAGCGGGAGAGGCTTGCGATAAAATTACCTAACACAAAAATTCACTGCTTAAGGCACTCTGAAGGGTACAGTTCAGCATCGTTTAACGCATTTACAATGATGTACAGCTGTCACCGCCGCCTGTTCCAGAACATGCTCAACACCCCAGCACGTCCTCATTAGCAGTCGCTCCCCAGCCTCCCTCCCCCTGCCTCAGCAACACTCAGCTGCTTTGTCTCTGGATCAGACCGTTCTGGACATTGAGCCGGTTCCCCCAGGCTGAGGCCTGCTCAGTCCTCCACCGCGACTCGCACCCCACCATGGGCACCGACCGCCTCCTCTTCCCGCCTCCGGGAGGTTTCCACCTTTCGCCTCCGGTGACCAGCGCAGCCGTGAACTTCCAAGTACAGGCTTTTGTGTGGGCACCTGTTTTCATTTCCTTTAGGTCTACACCTCGGAGTGGACTAGCTGGGTGGTATGAGCACTCTGTTCACGTTGGGAGCTTTTAAAACAGATTTCTGAGTTCTTCCCAAAGAGCACACGATTTAGTAAATGTCGGGCAAGGCTCAGGAATCTGTGTTTCTGTGAAACTCACCTACATTGCCCTCACGTCACCAGCAAATTAAACCAATTTTCTATGTGTTAAAATCTACTTTGGAGCTCCCATTGTGGCCCAGCAATAACGAATCCGACTAGTATCCATGAGGATGCGGGTTTGATCCCTGGCCTCACTCAGTGGGGTAAGGATCCAGTGTTGCCAGGAGCTGTGGTGTAGGTCGCAGACGTGGCTTGGATCTGGTGTAGCTGCGGCGTAGGCCGGTGGGTACAGTTCTGATTAGACGCCTAGCCTGGGAAATTCCATATGCCGCAGGCGTGGCCTTAAAAAGATTAAAAAAAAAAAAAAAAAGACAACTGAACTAAAAAATGAGCAAAGGACTGAAATGGACATTTTCCCAAAGAAGACATAAAAATGGCCAATGAACACATGAAAAGATGCTCAGCAGCCTTACTCCTGAGGGAAATGCCAATCACCACAAGCTCACTTAACCCCCACTAGGCTGGCTAGCCTTGAAAAGATGGAAAAAGTAAGTGTCGGCGAGGGTGTGGCGAAGTGGGGACCCCCAGACACCACTGGTGGGAAGGTTCGAAGGTGAAGCAGCTTTGCAAAAAGGGTTTGAGGATTCCTGAAAACCTGAAGCACAAAGTGAGGTTTGACTTCTGGGCATCAACCCAAGAGAAAGGACAAACTACATCCAAAGCAACAACAGTCCACCGATGCTCAGAGCACAGCTGTTCACGACAGCCCCAGAGAGGAAGGCGCTCAGATGCTCAGTAAGTGCAGACACAAAGTGTGACTCATCCACATGACAGAGTTTTTCAGGTAAAGAAAAGAATGAAGCACCAACACAGATGAACAACCACAACTGGCCCGGTCAAAGGAGCCAGTTCCCAAAGGCCTTTCACGTACAATGCCATTTTCAGGACGGCAAATTCAGAGAGACCGCACACCAGCAGCTGCCTGGGGCTGTGGGGGAGGGAAGAGGCGCGGACCTGCTGCTGGGTACGAACTTTCTTCTGGAGGGCATGAAAATGTTCTGGAATTACAGGGTGTGGGTGGCACGGCCTTGTAGATATACTCAACACCACTGAACTGCACACTTTAAAATGGGAAATTTTGTCCCATATGAATTATACTCTCAAAAAGAATTGACCAGGCCGATTCAGAACCCATTCCAGGCTGTCACCAAAGAAACAGACAGGGGGCAAGAGCCGGCTCCACACTTCTTTGAGCTTCATACAGGTAAATGCGTATTTATTGAAAATTTTCTTCACCGACAATGGTGAAATCAAAATCCAAATTACAAAACATGATGGCGGTTGATACTTATAAAAATAAAGCAAAGGGCTATGTTTCACAGGTTTGTGCGAGTTTCCTTCCAATCTCAGGCTGTCCTTTCATCCAAAAGGAGACCATGGCATCCGGGTCATTCCTCATGATGTGCGAGTAAAAAACTGCATTCCACTGACAAAAAAATAGCTTTGCCTCCAAACAGCACAAGTCTTTAAAGTGACTTTCCCCAACAATAAATACAGAAAATAGCCACTGCCGCGCGTATCCCCGTTGGTCAGAGCTGCTTCCTCTCCGACAGCCTTCGGGAGCTGACCGAGTCCTCGGTGCATGCGGCGGCTGGTGCGGCCTCACTGCAGGCGGACCCATGGGCTCCCGCCAGACCCCCCTCGCCGGGCACCGTGAGCCCGCGCTGCTGGCGGGGGAGGCCAGCGCCCAGCAGCCCCCAGGACGCGGCACGCGCTCCGGCCCTTTCCAGCCGGCGGCCTCCCGGAGAGCCCAGAGCTCCGCCGCCCGCGCCCCCGGGCACTCCCGGGCAGCCGGGCGGCCGTCACACCGAGGGGGCCTTTGGAGGGTGAGCCTGCTGCATGAGCTGGGGGCGCTTCACCCTGGGCTTCCTCCGCTTCGGCCTGCTCTTGGCCTTGTTGATCTGCACCACGAAGAAGGCCAGGACCACCATGGCTCCCAGGAAGGCGAAGACAGGAATGGTCTGGCCCACTTCCTGGTTGTAGCGGCCGGGCATGATCCCTGCGGAGGACAGCAGATCGGTCAGGACACACGGCCGGGCCCTGTGTCTCCGGGAGGGGCCTCCTCGGGCACAGAATGGCAGCTCATCTCACGAGCTGGGCTTGCAGGCCAGACCCAATGTTTAAATCTCAGCTCGGGGGGGCCCAGAGGAAGGGCCAGAGACAAGACACAAGTTCCTGGGGCAGGGATCGGGGATGGGGGTCTCCACACCACCTCCTTCCACGCTCACCCCAGAAACCAGGATGGCCTCTCCTCTGCCACAGGCCACCTAAAACGGGCGTGGGGCGGCTGGGGGCGGGGGGGTGCGCCTTCTGTTCTCATGAACACAAGGGAAGGTGGACAAGTCTGGGCGCTGGGGGTGGGGGGTGCTGGTGTCACATCGCTGGACAGGGAGGAAGAGGGAGGTGGCCACACCCCCTCCACCCTGTGGTAGGAATCTGAGAGCGGCCACTGGAGGGCCCTTGGCTTGTGCTGTCATCTGGCTCTGTCACTGAGCAATGCTGGGGTTCCAGAATTAACCATCCGTGCACCTTGTAACCTGGAGGCAAGGCCCTCAGAAGTTCGACATCAGCACACAAAGTTCCCAGGGCTGGACCAGAGGAAGTGGCCCTGGGGGCTATGAACTCTCGCAAGAGCACAGGCATTTCCAGAGCAGAAGAGGAGCCCACACTGTGCTGGGTGACTTGCTCCAGCTGTCCCAGGTAAGGGACAGCCTGCCCGAGACAGTCCAGGCAGGCCAAGAGCCCGTGTGTGGAGGGGACGTTTGATGTCACTTAGGGTGGGAGTCCCAGGCCAGGGCAAGTCCCATCCAGGTGGGCTGGGGCGGAGACTCAGCAGAGGCATCTGCGGGAGGGCTCAGGGGCCAGGCTGGGCAGCCGGCCCCCACAAAACAAGTTTCACTTCGAAAGTTCAGGAAGGGTTTTCTAAGAGCCTACAACATGTTAATCCTTCACTTCTGCTCTGGCCTTGCTGATCTGGCCACCAAGAAAGCCAGGACTGGCCCCCTGTTGGGGGGAGGGAGCAAGACTCCTTTTAACAAGCCAGCGTGTGACTGAGCCCAAGAGCAAAGCGCCTAGGAACTAACCTCCAGGAATGTCCCAGGCGCCACTCTCTCCGGGGGACAAGGGTCTCACTTGAGGGCGATTCGATCGAAAGTTGGGCAACACCACTTTGTCCAGGTCGATGGAGAGCAACTTCTGGTGCTTCCAAAGGTTACTTCCGGAAAACGGATTCAAACAAAACAGAAGTAAGCAATGGTACTAGCCCAGGAAGCTGAGTCGATCCCTCAGGAAGAGAAAGTGCTTTAAATAGAAACAGGAAATGAAGTCCCACCTCCAAGTACCTAAGTGCAACTGTGACAGCTGGAAGGACACTTCCAGGCATGGCAGAGCCCGTGCACACGACATTCAGGTCTAGGGGATTTATAACAACACCAACAGGCGCATGGCTCAGCTTAAACCGGAAACGTCACCGAGCAGAAGCAAAGCAAACTACACGTCAACCCCTGTAAGGAGCTGGTGGACACAGGAGCCGAGGCCCGGCGAGTGCACAGGGCCCAGCTGGAAGGTGCAGGTTCTCCACCACGAGGCACCAGGGCTGGTGGCGCCTGCTCTCTGACGGACGCAAACCAAGGTGGCGGCCTGGTGCCGGCAGCCAGCCATCACCTTCGTCCTCAAGCACAACACTGTCAGAGGGGAAATGGGGCAGACACACAGCAACAGAGCAGGGGAGAGGAACGGCCCATGGGAATAAAGGAGCGGCACCTGCCTGCCTGCGGGCCAGGACGTGCTCTTCAGGAGGCGCTGGCCTGGTCCGACGGCACTGCCATCACCACTGACCCGACCCGGCCCATACAGCTCTAACTGAGGAGGAGCGGCCGGGACGCTGCCCAGAGCAGCCCCGAGGACGGAGGGGAGAGCAAGAGTGCCAGTGGGAACCCTGAAGACTGCTCGGCCTGCCTTGCGAGGAGGCAGAGGAAGAAAACAGGTTTGCAAACTACGAACTCCCCCTTTTTCTGCTTCTTATTCAACTGCAAACTGCTGGCCCATCTCTTAACTTTGCAAAACCCAGGGAAAGCACAGAAGTTCAGCTCTATCAGGATGAAGGTCAGCAGGAAGCTGGGAGATGCTGGTACTGTAATGAAGATTTCTGAGCAAGAAAGAGATAAGCTACTATCGTGTACACCCAGCTGGGCCACTGCTTGGAGAACGCCAATGAGAAATAACCTGTTCTATTTTCTATGATTTAACTTCACGTTTCAGGTTTAATGAGTCTGAAAATTAAACTGACAATGCTAAGCTGTGGGATCAACAATGTTTAAGCTGTATAACCTGCAGATGAATATACACGCGGCTGTACCTTAATTCTAACAGGTGCTATCCTGTTCTAGAAGTTAACTGTCACAGAGCAGCCGTGGTGAGAGCAGACCATGTCACCATTTGAGAATTTCGCAGAGCCCCAGTGGGAGGACAGAGGCCGGCCCCACCCGGGCCCTCGTGGGTCTGACACTCTTGCAGCTGCTGTGAGTACAGATGCCTGGAGCCCAGGTCAGACACTGGGAAATGAGTCCTGGTTTCAGCGACGGAGTGGACACCTGCACTCGGAGCTGGGCTGACGGACCCTGAGTCTTTCTGGGGCTGTCTGATGGTGTCCCACAGCTCCTCAGTGATTCAGAATCTAGTGGTTCTCTCCTGGGGCAGCGGGTTAAGGCTTGGCCTTGTCACGGCAGTGGCTCAGGTCACTGCTGTGATTTGGACTCCATCTGTACGCCTCGGGCGTGGCCACAAAACAAACAACTCAGAGATTCAGAATCCAGACCTCGACCTAGGTCACTGAGGACTGAGAAAAATCTCCAACAAGATGTGAGATAAAGGTGAAGCCTGGTGGGTTAGGAAAAAGGAATCCCTGAGTGTGACGGTGAAAATCAAATTCTAGGAGCTGCATCCTGGATGGGCCAGGCTGGCACTTGATGGACTGTCTGATGTGGGCGCCAGATCCCAAGGGCAGTTCTGAGTTCCTCAGAGTTCCTCAGAGTTCTGAGCAGCACTGCGCAGAGTAACTGGGTTTCAGGAACCTTTGCCAACAGCGACTGTCCCTGGAGTGTGAGCTGCTGACCTCAGCTGGAGTTAACGTCTGGTTTGAGTGAGAGGATAATGATAGGTTATAAATAAATCAGATGTAAAAATGGAATCTTATCAGAAATGTTCAATGATGGAATGTTAATTGGGATGGAAAAGTACTCAGCAGTCAAAGCCTCAGGGAGGAAACTGCTGATGAGAAGACAGCAGCCTGCTTCTACGACTCTTTCTTCTATTGAGCGTCTTCCAAAGGCGATGTGGTCAGGGAGCAATGCATTCAGCACGTCTGTTCACGACAACAATAAAGCAAAGGAGGCTTCGAGGCCTCCTGCAGGCCTCCTCCTCTGGGTGGCTCCCAGTGTGGCTGGTGGCCCTCTGTCCCTCCACACACATGCTCTGGCTAAACCAACACCTGCACACCCCGACACCCAAGCAAAGTGCCTGGTGGGGAGAGACGGCAGGAGCCTCCGGCGTGAGGTGTGCTGCTGGGGGCACGGACTGCTGCCCACAGTGTCGCTCAGGGGCCGGCGAGCAGTCGGGGGCAGGGCTGTGCCCAGGACGTGGGACCACACCAGGACCCCAAATCTCCTTGCCAGAGCAGGATGCTGTCCCGCTGGGGCCGGGGATGCCAAAGAGAGAGACAGGGAGGGAGCGAGCCAGGGAAAATTCGGAGCCAGGGGACTGAGCCGGCCGTTCCGCCCACAGAGAAACGGCAGGGGGAACTCAACGTCTGAAAGGAAGTGACACCAGTGAAGAGCCTGGGTTTGACAATTCGATGGAGAAGCAGGCAGATCAAGAGCATCTGGGCCTGGCATGGTTCAAGGTCACACTGCCAGGGACAACACTCAGCAGAGGGCGAGAGCACAGACAACTCCAGGCCTGTTGACAAGCCAGGACCCAGATCTACTCTGAAGTCTCTGCCTGTGTCTCAGAATCAACACCACACACGGGGAGCACCCAGCTCCCGAACCCTAACTAGAGGAGCCAAAGCTTCCCCTCCAGGGACATCACTGTCACATCACAGCTTTTTAAGCAAGAACCAACCAAGCCCAAAGAAAAGCTCATGACCCAAAGCACTTTCTATGCAGTATGCCACGACGGTGTGCAATTTTAAAGGTCACTATGGGGGATCGCTCATTCAGAAAACCATCACAGAATGACAAACTAGATTTGATTTTTCGATAACGATGTCAGTACAATTCCATTTACCCTTATAAAAAAAAAAGCAATGAATCATAAATCCAGCAGAAAAAGCGGAAAAGCACAGGACACCAACCTGGGAGCCGTTTCATTCAAAGGCTGTGGCTTGGCCCACGACAGGTGCGGACAGGCCGGCAGCGCCCGCGGCTCGGGGCCTCCCAGCCGGGCCTCCAGGACCTTGGAGTACCGGTGCAGGTGGTTTCCTGGGTAGCACCCAGCCAACAACGGGGCCATCGTTGTGCAGAAGATGCAGGGGAAAAACGAGGCTTCATTAGCTGTCTGATTCCTGGCCGTCGCGCCCACTGCACCCGCCGTGAACCTGTCCGCCAGGTGCCAGGAGCGAGGCCAGGCTGCCTTCTCCCCGGCGACGTGCTCACAGCCGAGGGTGAGAGAACAGATCAGGGCCCACGCTGGAGGTATGGCAGTGGCAAGGCCAGCTCACTGACCATTACCACACTCATGAAGCTATCCTTTAGGAGTCAAACCTGCAGACACTCTCCGTGGACAGCTTTCTCCTTTCAAATAGTTAATCCTCAGCACTCCACCCCTGCCACGTGCATGTTCAAAATTCACAATTCCTTTGTTTCTCAGGGCTGTGCCACCTCTGACTGTGGCCACTGCCCATGTGCAGAGACAGGATGAACTGGCTCACATTTAAATGACAGCGCCTGGCCTGGACGGCTGAGGCGTTTCTTCTTACTCTGTAAACACGGCTGCTGGGAAACTGAGAACAACACCCACGGTCCACACTGCACGGTGACGTAGCCCATGAGAAGGGAGGTCAGGTCCGGAGTGCCGAGCCGCCCAGCTGGCACCGCCAGGCTGCCCAGGGTGGATACTAAATTCTCTCAGCCCGTTTCTTCTCCCATGAACTGGGAAGAAGGATCTAGCTGGGTTCTGGGAGGACTCAGAGAGTGTGAGGGGTGGAAAGCAGTCCAGCCTGGTGCCTGGTTCCTGGCAAGCACTCCAACTGCTGGCTGCTCCTCCTAAGAACCCAGAGCTTGTGGCTCATCTGAGTGGACAACACCCGCTGGCTCGGCGGGAATGGCCCTCGACACTCGCCCTGCCCTGCCGCGGCCACAGCCACTCACCTTCCATCCTCTCCGGAGGTGCTGAGCCCGCTCCGCTGGGGGGGCGCTGCCGGTCCCCTGAGTGGCTGAGGCTGGGTGGTGTCACCCCGTATGACGTGAACTGCAGGAGCGCGTCCAGGAGCCAGAAGCAGTCTGCGGGTTCAGGAACATGCTGTTAGGAACTGGACTTTTTTAAGGCAGCCTCTACAGGATAACAAAGGTCAGCTCCCAAATGAGGTGGGAATGGTCCGTAAGGAGATGAGGTCACAGTAAACTCCTGTCCGTGAGCCTCACTCCGGGCCCCGGCTCGGGCAGGCCGCACAGCTGCACGCAGCGCTGTCCAGGCGCCACTCTGCTCGGGTCCCTCAAGGTAAGGACACACAGCACGACCATGTGACACCAGCAAGAAGAAAACCACCCAGAGAAGGAGGCCCCAAAGCTCCCGTTGATGCCTAAAGGCTGTCCTGGGGGAAGGATCTAGATTTTCACGTGAGAGCAGAACCAGGACCACCAGGTGACACCACAGGGAGGAGGGTCCAAGGTCAACACAGGGCAGAGTCTAGCAGCTGGGGCTGCCCGGATTCAGTGGGCCCCAACTTCAAAGTATGGAAGCAGAAAACGTCAGCTGTTTGGGGACATCACGCGGTGCTCAGGGCTGCGCACGCAGGCAGCCTTCCTATCAGCGACCGAGGAGCTGCCCGACCGGACGCCCAGATCGCCGCTTGCCCCCGCCTCTGCCCACAGCTGCCACTCCGCGTCCCAGCTACACCAGCCCGGCCGGGACGGGACTCGCAGCAACTCCGGGAAGCACCGTCTCACGACAGAGGGCCCTGGTCTAGGCCCAGCCCCTAAAGCTCTGCGGATGTTTACGGACCAGGACAGTCTCGCAGGCATTTACAATTTTAACACCCTCACCAGAGATCTCAGGTCTTAAAAGACCATCTCTGTGGAAATAAAATAGTCTTCTTTCAACTGTGACTTGACTTTAACCTTTGCTTGCCATTTCTAAAAAGACCAATCACATTCTAAGGCTCGACGCGAACTGCTAGGAATGTAGTGACTTAGGCTTCACGCTGCAGGGACGGGGCGGGGGAGCACGCGCCACAGAGCCCCAGCGCAGTGCCGCGCCGCCCGCCCCGCCCCTGCGAGGCCGGTCACTCTCTGTGGAGACGGGCACACGGCTGCCCACCCCCTGCCTGCCCCAGCCCCGCAGGGGCTCAGAAGACGGGGCTCCGGTCCCGGTCTTGTCGTCGCCTCACCAGGCAGAGGTGGAACCACTCCTCCTTTACAAAACGAGACACACACACACGTCTCTGCGTCCAAGCGCAAGGCCCGCGTGAGAAGGACGCAATGAGACGCGCTGAAAAAGAGGAGGGGTGCCAAGGACCGACTCCCCCTCTCGGCCTCCCCCTCACCCCCAACGATGATACCAAACAGCCCTTACAACAGCCAGAACTCCCAGGTCCGGAGGAGAGGCAAGGGCTGACTGTGGAGGGGTGGGTCAGACCCAAGAGGGGGCCGGCAGGACAGGGACTCGGGCTCCAGAGGACGCTGGGCAGGGCGGAAACCCGCTAAGTGGGTCCTGGCATCCACCCGCCCCAGCGTGGGGGAGGGGGGGCAGCCTGCGAAGGCAGTTTCGCTTTGCTTAGTCACCGGCTGTCTGGAAACACCTATGCAAACGCCCCAAGCAGTCAGAGCAGCTGTGCCTGGCCCCCCTGCGCAGCCCCCAGCTATTCCCCAGCATCTCGTCGTCATCGGCACTTGTTCAAGGACAAGGGGGAAGGGACGTGACCCACCACTTCTCACCCTTCTGTCGGTGACTGTCGTCCAGGCAGTTGGAGTCTCCATACAGCACAATCCGGCCCCCACCTTCAGCTGGGATCTGATACAGCCCCAAAATGGGGACGTTTTCAACCACCGCCGTTTCCTGCTTTAAAACCTCCAATCCTGAAACACCACAAGAACGGCCATGAGAATTTCTGCCGAGAGATGAACTGTTTTCTAGTTGCTCCTTGACATTTCAGTCCATTTGACAAAAACAAAACAAACAAAACAAAAACAGTAAAATCTAATATTCAATCACAACAGAGCAAGCTTTTAGGACAAGAAAAGAACGTTGCAGCGAACCCAGGCCTGCGTACACTACGTCCCCGACCTCTCCTTTTCTCTCTTCCCTTGGAAGGCTGGGGCACAGTATTACAGTCCCAGAGGCGTCACTTCTCCCTTTTCGGCCCCCAAACACAGAACTTATTACCCTGAAAGGCGTATGTCTTCACTCCACAGAGAGAGACAGCTCCGCTCAACACACAGGTACCTGCATGGACGGCTATACACACTGGCGCCCAGGCTTCGTGTTCAATAATTAAAAGCTAGGTCAACCACAACTCATTTTTAAAATAGAGGCCCGCGTTTTAAAAGTTACATGAAGGTTCCCCGTACATGAATCCCAGGAGCACAGCACAAATGTTCCAATAGCAGGGCCTTCTCACCCGTGCCCACAGACGACACAGTTCACAACGTCTACTGGGTCAATAAGCCAAGGCGCACGGCTGCCACGGCGGCAACTGCCAGTGACACCAGCACATGATCAGTGTCACCCTGCAGCAGACGCGGGCCTCCCACTGGAGGTGACGCACATGGCCAGGACCCCATACCTGCTGCGCTGGTCACCTCTGCAGTGCCTGAGCTACAAGAACACAGCACTTGCTGCTCTCGGCACATAATCCCACTAGGAACTGAGCGGAGGAGGAAACGAGACTTTCTCTGTGGGGAGGGAGACGGCGCGCTAAGACACGTGAAGGGGGGAACGCACACGGCGATGCCACTTGGCCTCGTGCTTTGACCGACTTTTGTTTCTGACAATAGGGTCCTTTTGATTCAGCATAACCCAGATTTTCAAATTCCTATTTTGTACCCAAAAGATTATTCAACTCAAAGCCTGTTTGGAAATAAAAAGCCCCTTAAAAATTTTAGGATTCCAAAGCAATTTTTATTTCCAGGCTAGCACAACACCAAAACGAAGCCTGCAGCTTCACACCTACTTGTGGCTGCTCTCCCCCCAAAAACGAGGAGCTACCGGACGGCAACAAGGCGACCAGGAGGCCACTGCCTTCGCTTAGGGGAATTTCCAGAGGTGACAGTGCCCTGCAACGGGTTACACGGCGACCCGGGCCAGGGGACTGGTTAGACAGGACTGCTTATGTCCTTAAAGTGCAAATATCACCTTATGAAAACTACTGATGAGCTGACTTTGCCTTGACTGGAAGGAAGGCATCCCTTCCAGGTAGCACAGACGTAAATTCACCCCTGCAGATGCACACACATGAGAAATCCTGCCTTCTTGTCATTTTCAACTAGGGAAGCCGTGCCTGACTTCTAGTTACAGAAAATGACACACTTCACCACGAACGGGCCGTCCATTCTGAAGTACAAAATATTAACGTGCATGAGGGAGCAGTGCCAGCCTGTACGTTTCCCTAAGTTCATCAAGTTCGTCGTGGATGGTCTCACGGTAACGGAGACACAGCATCGAACTCGGGGCGGCTGCCGCCTCAGACAGGGGCAGAGGCACCCCGCTTTGCTCCGTGCACACAGTAGTGTCACAGCCATGGAGATGGCGGCGCAGCCTCGCCTGCCTTCCTGGGTGATGCCTGTCTGTAGTTAAAAAAGCAAACTGCAAGGAAAGACCTTTCTTGCCCTCTCACTCTTCAGGGAGCTTTGGGAGATAACGCTATAGTAGTCTGTTAACACAGTGAAGACCTGCAGAAGACAGTCAACAGTTTTCTAAAACTTTAGTAATCTGGCAATCCCAGAGGCAGAACGATTCAGAAGTAGTAACAAAAATTTTAAGCAACTGTGAAAGTAGTTAAAAAAAAATCTACAAATATTCAAAAGTCCCCCATCTCCTGTAGGAAACTCAACTTACCCTGTACAGGTCATGATCCACATATTCAAATTATCAGCAAGACACCGTCTTATCTTTCTGTGTAACCCCAAGAGCCACTACAAACCCAGTGTTAACGCGTAGGGGGCTCTCCTCGGGTGAAGAAAGCGATCTGGAATTAGGTGGTGCTGATGACGGCACGGCTTGGGAAAACACCGACAATCCCTGTGCTGTACGCACCCTCTAAAGGGTTAGCACCCTCTAAAGGGTTAATGTCAGGGTGTGTGAACCACATACACTAAAAACCCTGACTGAAAAATCAGAAAAGGGGAGGTCCAGTTGCAGCGCAGTGGAAACGAATCTGACTAGCATCCATGAGGATGCGGGTTCGACCCCTGGCCTCGCTCAGTGGGTTAAGGATCCGGCATTGCTGTGGCTGTGGTGTAGGCCAGCACCTAAAGCTCCAATTCGATCTCTAGCCAGTGAGCCTCTATATACCATGGGTATGGCCTAAAAAGCAATAAAACTAAAAAGTAAAAAATAAATTAGAAAGGAAAGGGGGAACCAAAAAGCATATGAACAGCATTCCTTACCCTGGTCTTTAAAGGTCTGTGTTATCACTATGCCATCTTCTGGAAATTTAGCAATGCTGCACCCCGACGCGTAGTACACTAGAAAACAGTGGTTCATAGTTAACCTAGAAACACTGAACAGGTACATCAACAGCCACTCACTTACCTAAGACGTTATGTATTTTTGAAAGTTGTTTTTAACCTTGAGAGAGGGGCTGCTATTACTGCCTGGTCACACAGACTACAAATGATTACACCTCAAAATTCAAGCTCAATAAAATATGCTATTAATTGAAGATTTCTGTGTAGATTTTCAAAGTTGGAGCTGTCAGACTTGGGACACCTTAAGTCAGAATTAGTGACAATAAAGTTCAAGACGTTGTTTTAGAAACTAGCCACCAAAACGAACAGTACTTCCTAAATGTGAAGGTACTTCCTAACAAGATGTGCGGAGTTATTTCACGGACAGAACTTTATAAATTATCAGGGACCTGAGGGCTATTTCCTATCTGGGAGTATATAGAGGACATAAACAATCTCACAGGTGGCACCAAAACGAGGAATGCTTGCAGGAGGTATTTTTACTTTAAAACTCTGGACACAACTGGCGCTCCACCCAGCGTTGGGGTGTCCTTCCCAGAGCAGAGCCCGCTCACTCGGGTGCTACGACATCCACTCTCTCTCTCTCTGAACTGAGACGGCGGTTGCTCGCCCGTCTCTGGGGCTGACGAGCCCTACCAACAACAAACACAGCCCTTACTGTCATGGTTTGCCAAGGTGAAGTCCCCCTCGTACAGGCCATCGCTGAACCCCATGTTCCAGACCGACAGCAGCTCGTTCAGAGCTGGGATGTTGGCTCCTCCGGTGTCCGGCATCCACCACTGCCTGTAAAGGTGACAGGTTAACAAGGGACGAGAGCAGCCCGCATGCGCTTAGTATTTTCACGACAAAACTGGTTTCTGCCACAAGAGTCTGGTCCGGCCACAGCGGGTTTCAGCTAAAACGATCTGTCTGGGTCTGAGTAACAACACCGTGTAAATGCTCCAGCCGGTGTGCAGAATAAATCACAGCTCAATATCATGAAATGCACCACATGTAACTGAAACGCACTGCACAGAGCACCTAGACCCCGAGAGGATCAGTGAAGGAAGAAAGAAACTTATGAAGTTCAAGTCAGACTCTAAAGAAAGAATGTGTATCATAAGGATGAGACGTTCACAACACACTTGGCAGTTCTTCCTTGACAACTAATCAACTGGACTGAAATATATACAGGATCAGTATTAGACGGAGAAGTGAAAAGAAGGAAACAGACGAGTTCCCGTCGTGGCTCAGTGGTTAACGAATCCGACTAGGAACTGTGAGGTTGCAGGTTCGATCCCTGGCCTTGCTCAGTGGGTTAAGGATCCGGCGTTGCTGTGAGCTGTGGTGTAGGTTGCAAACGCGGCTCGGATCCCACGTTGCTGTGGCTGTGGCGAAGGCCGGCAGCTACAGCTCCTGTTAGACCCCTAGCCTGGGAACCTCCATATGCCACGGGGGCTGCCCTAGAAAAGACAAAAAAAAAAAAAGAAGGAAACAAACTTCAAGCTCAAGTTCAAGTGACCCTTTTAATCAGCACCTGGGTCGACGAGCAGAAGGTCCCTGTTTCACGACCACCCTCAAGAGCATGGCTACCGCGCAGGGAGCGCTCCCTACCAGGAGTGTCAACCTGCGGGACAGCCCACCACACCGCCTTGGGGCCCAGAACCACGTTAAGTCTCTGAGGGGCCGAATTTAACTCCCACAAAGTCAAACTTCTTATCCAAACATCAACACGTATCAGTACCTCGTGTTTTCATCGTAAAACTTGACTTTCCTCATCACAGACGTGTTGTACCAGTCACTAAAGACGATGAGTGAAAGGCCATTGTCCACATCCCTGCGCAGCTTGGCCACCTCCTCGGGGAAGTACTCCTCCTCGCTGTCCACCAGGAGCAAAGTTCCTGAGCGACAGGGCACCCAGGGTGAGAACTGCCACCTTACCCACAGGACACCCCCATTTCAGGATCACGGCATTTCACTGGAATCACCATCCCCAGTTACTGGCTTCAAATGTTTGGCCTGTGCCCCTGTTCTGCTTTAGAAGGGGGTGATGAAAAAGCAAGGAGCAGGGACACCGCACATGACGCCAGCCAGCTGTGGCCAGCTGTGGCCTGTGTCACAGGTGATGCCCAACTAAGGATATTGCCCTTACTTGCAAAGAAGCAAGATTCCCTGCTTGAGCTTCTTTAACAAAAGGACACAATTGTCCTTGTCCCCAACGATTCTGAGGGCTTCACATTTTAGCTTAATGTTAGGAACACGGGCTGCTCTCTGGGACCGGGAGACCCTGCCCCCCCCCACACCCTCCCCAGCTGAGCAGCGCCTCATGCCGGCTCACCGTACTGACTGGCATCAAAGCAGGTGAAGGGGGAGCCGAGGACTTCGACAAAGTAGCCCATACTTCTCAAGTGCTGGTACATGTCCCTGAAGTTGGTGTGGATGTGGTCACCATTCCTGCAACACAGGAAGCCCAGCACCAAGACCATCAGTTCCTGCGCAGGGTAAAGGCCACGGGCTGTCTCTGAAGGACCAGCTCCCCCGCCCAGAGGCCTGGGAGCCCAGTCCCCTGGCAGGGAAATCAGCCGGTCAGATCAGCGCTCTCTGGGCTCCACATAACGTGGGTGACGTTAGGAGACCATCTCACGGCAGGGCATGAAGGACAGCAAACGAGAAATGCGACCAAATAAAGGCTGGGTAAAGTGCACTGAAGCATCACGTCAGTGATGACATACGTGTAAAAGGCCAGCAGCCGCCTGCACTGGACGAATCCAGCACGGGCACACAGAGATGCTGGCAGTGACCTCCGCTGGCCACTGGGAAGTCTGGCCCTTGAAGAAGTGTGGCCAGGCGGCCACGGGGTTCAGCAGACTGTGACAGACTGATCTGTTTAGAGATTCTGGGGACTGCTACACGGAGAATGGAACTGGGGGAACGAGGACAGCCGCGAGACTCGTCAGGAAGCTACCGATGCCACAGGGAGGAGGTGAAAACACCCGAACGCGGTGGAAGAGACAGCGGGAAGCGGGACACGTCTGCAGGAGGACGGCCAGGAGGTGCCGGCCGATTCAACAGGAGAAGCCGCGCAGGAGCGCCTAAGGCCGCCTCCACGGCCTGTGCTGCACGACTGGGAGTCTGACGGGAGAGCAGGTGCCTGGGGCCGCAGCACCCACGATGCAGGCGGGCCACCCGGTCCGGCAGCCGCTCACCAGTCCAAAGGGTCGTTCTTCATCCTGAGGTTGTCCCTGGGGAAGTAGCCGGGCGGGTAGCGCAGGTTGTGGTACTGGTCCCAGAGGACCCTCTTGCTTCGAGGAGGGGCGGGGACTATCTTCACCCTGACGGGGAGCTTCACGGCCGAAGTCTGCTCTGCACCATTTTTTGACTGGAAAGAAAAAAAAAACTGAAAGGTCCCTTCTGCCCTGAAGCCATTTTCGGGGTTTTAGGTTTGAGACCTCACTTCTACTTATCAATTTAATCCCAAGAGTCAAAACGTAAGAATTTCTAACAAGGAAAAGTAGGGAAAAGCACTCACGTACCATAATTAATCCCATTCAAATTCTCCTTTTAAGGGTTTCAGACTCTTAAATTGAAGGCACTAGACTACATCGGGGTCATCCCTATTTACTGCAACCGTTTTCAACCTGAAATCTGGTACCGAACAGCCCACCCGCACCGCCTTCGCCGGCTGCTCGCCAGGCCGGGGCCCCGGGATCGCACGTCACCTCCCAGAGCCCAGGCGCTCAGCCGTCCCCTCCACGGCCCGCACGTACCTCCAGCTCGGCCGGGGAAGCCACGGTGACCATGACGTGTCCCTGCGCGATGCCTTCCCAGGAGGCGGCTTTCTTGGTGACAGAGATGGAGATGGCCAGGTAGCCTGACCAAGGCCACAGCACTGAGGAGTAAGAGAAAGCGACCTCGATGTGGTCTCCGTTCTGCGGTAAGTAGGGCTGCCACTCGGGCTGCAGGAGGAAGCAAGCAGACGCTGCGTGAGAAGCTCGCCCTGACCCCGGGCCAGTGTCTGAGGACAGTCCCTCAACTGGGCAGAGCCAAACGACACAGACACGAAGCAGCCGTCCCCAAAGCCAAAGGCGCCTCGGGGACGTCTGGGCCGCCACACACCAGCAGAATCTAGAAACACTACTGCTGACAAACTCCGGTTTCAAAGAGAATTTGTCTCCTAAGCCTCAAGAAGGCGGAGTGGTGGGGACACACATGGTTCGACAAAGAACTCGGATCTGACAGAGAACTCACACAGGTGAGAATTCTCAGATCTGGGGCTAGATCTCAACTGGATGAACACTTAAAGAATCACATTACTCGAAAGGACAAAGTAATAAAACGACACGGATGCACACTGTCACCATTTTCTGAAGCCAGTGACTGGGCAGGCAGCGAGCACGGGACGCCCGGGGGAAGAGCCGGCCAGGCCGCGCAGAGGCGTGGGGAGAGGAGAAGGGGAGCCGAAGAGGAGAAATACGGAGCAGCTCTTACAACGAACCAATACTTCCAAGTACCCAACGCTACCCACTTCTCTTCCAAGCCAGAGAGCAACGATATACGCCCCTCCAAGGGAGTCAGCATGTTAAAAATTGTGAAAAAGAAAAATATTTTGTAGGATACAGATTCAAAAACAGTGAGAAAGGAAAGGGATTTCTATTAAGTGCTCTTGGACCACTGGTTAACAACAGAGGGAAAAAAATTAACTTTCATCCATCTCTTATGCCAAGTATCAAATTAACTCAACACAGATGAAAACATTAAATATTGAACGAGCATAAAAGGAAAATGAGCAGAAAATGAAATTTAGATTTTTTTTAACATTTCTGTAGGCATAAGTTGCTAATTTTTGAAACAACAGAAGCAATCACAAAAGGGGAAAATTCAACTACACGAAAATGTGAAACTTTTACAGACCTTCCTAACCACCAAAATCTTTTAAACCACCTCCAATGTCAAAGAGACAAGAAAACCATAACCTGGGGGGTATTTCTGCAGGAAATACAACGATGGTTAATTTCTCCAGGACATGACGATCTCATTGGGACTGACAAGGACAATCTAGATTCCAGTAAAAAAATGGGCCAAGGAAATAAACAGCTAATTCACAGAGAGGAAATACGATCAGTAAACAAACACGCAGATATCCACCTTACAAACACCTGGACAAGTACACATGCGACAAGGTACCCACCACCCCTGTAGATTTAAGGTTAAAACATGAGCCACGTAGAAAGAAACCAACTGCCCCTCGACTGACAAAGTGGGGACTACCCCCACAGCAGCCCGCGGCTCAGCCAACAGCACTCCCGGACGCGCTGCGACAGGGATGAGGCTTAGCGCCGCCTGGCTCAGGATGATGCCATTTACTTCAGCAAAATGTCCAGAAAAGGAAACTCCAGAGACAGAAAGGGGATTAGCAGCTGCCAGGGTCCGGGCGGGGGGGGGGGGAGGGAACTGAATGTTAACACGGGTTTTGTCTTTGGGGGACGAAAATATTCTGGAATTACAGAGCACAACGGCTGCATCACCACTTGCGAACATACTAATAACCGCCGAACTGCGTAATTTAAAGGGTGCGTTTTGTGGTATGTGAATTTTATCTCAATTTTTTTAAATTTCAGAGAATTGGGAAAACAAGACCTGTCACCCAACGCAGAGACACTGCCCTCCACACAGCGGCAGCAGCAGTCTGAGCTGAGAGAACTCTTCTTCGGGAAAGAATCCGGCATTATGTACAAAGAGCCACAAGCATGTTCATGCCTCTTACTCGGGAGCCCAATCCAGGGAGCTTATGTCAAGAAAATAATTCAGAAGAAAAGAAAACTATACACGCAAAGATATCCAGTGTGATGTTCACAGATGAAAACCACCTACTGTTCAAGAAGAAACAGCAGGCAAATTATGATTTAACAATTCTGAGTATTAAATAACCATTAAAAAGAATATTGATACTGTATACGTAGCTATGTTTTAAATGTTTATAACAAGAAAATTGAAAAATAAAAAAACCGCCGAAGTTTTGCCTACCACACAAAGATGACAAAAAAATACGTATTTTTAGATAAGGGCTACAAAAGAATACTTTTAAAAACAGTGGCTCTGTTAGTGTGTGAGGCTGAAGTCACTTTTCTGTCCATTTTCCCTATCCTTTATTGTTGAGATAATGTTTACACAGTAAGTATAAAACATTATAAAAACAAAATTCAAATAAAGGCAAAGGCCCATTGATGCTCATTAAACAATAACTGCAAGTGGGCCTTAAATTACAGGCAGGAAACTAAAGATGAAGACTCAAATGTAAGTAGCTGATTCGGGAGCCAAACTCCAGATGCCCAAGTCACAGAGCAGCGAGCCGCTGCATTCATCTACCCGAGACTTATCTGTCCAGGCCCCGGCACCCCGACAGGAGGAAGACCTGTCCCCTTCAACTTCGGGAGGAAGTCTGGCCACGTCCGAGCGCACAGCCGGCCAGAGGGCGGTCCCACCTTGTCCACGATTCTTCCTGTGACGCCCATGCCGTTGAGGATGGTGATGTTGACGATGGTGGGCATGCCTCCGTAGTAGATGGGCTGCGAGCAGTAAGGCCACATGTAGGGGCACTCTGTCAGGTCGATGTAGCTGGGGCTCAAACTGAAACAGAGCACAGCAGCGGAGGACACAGCGTTGGCGACGGTACTGGAGCGGTAGGCCCGCCCGCAGGAACGCGTCAGCCCCCTGGGAGGCCGGCTCCCAGGGCCGCCCGGGCCTGCGGTCCCTGCCCTGAGGCCGCCGACCAGCCGGCCCACACCACAGAATGGAGGGCCACGTGGCATCACCTCTCGCCTTCTGTGACCCTGGATTCTGGCGGCTGCAGTGGGCCCAGTGCAGAGCCGGACTCAGTCTCAAATCACCAGGCCTAGACGCACTTTTTAATAACTGGAGCTGGGACAGATGGCCATTCGGCAAAAGAGAGAATCAGAGCCACACCTCCTGCCACACCCAAGAATAAACTCCAAATGGATCAGGGTCTCAAGTAAATAAAAGAAAGCAAACAAGTGATAGAAGAAAACAGGGGCCACTCTCTCTGCCCTCAGTACAGAGAAAGGCGATCTGGGCCTCCGATTCCAGGAGCTGTATGTAACAACAACAGAAATCTAACAAATCTGGCTATTAAAAAAGAAGAAAAAAAACAAAAACTCATGGCCAAAAACACTTTCACCAAGTCAAAAAGTAGCCGATAAACTGGGAGAAACACCTGAAATAAAGGTATGAGGGAGGAATGCTTAACAAGCCAGGGGACAAAAACTCCAGAGAAAAAGAAAGTGGGTGAAAGAAATGAACAGACATCACAAGAAAGATATAAAAATGACCCTTAGCCACAGACAAAGTGTGCGAACTCACTCCTAACCTGAGAAACACACTGAGAGGCCATTCCCTACGTGTCAGATGGGCGGAAAGTGGCAAGTGTGAGCAGACACTGCCCTGTGAGGCCTGGGCAGACAGGCAGGCTCGCGCATGTGGCGGGGAGCAGACCTGGCAGAGCGCCCTCTGCTCTCGGCCTGCCCCCGCCCAGGACGCTTCCCTGGACACACCTCCAACAAGACTAAGACACAGGGCACGAGCAGCCTCAAGTTACAAAATACTGGACACAACGCAAAGGCCCATAGATAGATGGGGCCTAAACAAACAAAGACACACTGAAGAGCTATAAAAAAGGAGGAGAGAGCCCTCTGAACGGGTATAAAGTGATTTCCAGGATAGTGTCAAGTGAAAAAAGTACAAAAGAATGTTTACAGTAATGCTATCCTTCATGTAAGAAAGGAGATATGAGATGATAGCTGTGTATCTGTCCATTTGTGAAAAAAGAAATACAAGAAGGATAAACCCAAAACTACTGAGGTTGTTACTTATGGGGATGTAGGAACCAAGGCAGTGGCAATGGGGACAGAAGGCTGGAGGGAGCAACACCTGGCCAGGTGCATCCTGAGTGCAGTTCACAGCTATGGTCATGTTTCACAACCCAATGCATAACTAGCTGAAATCAGCCAGGACATGGGGGAATCCAAAAAGACATACAGTACAAATAAACTCAACTGCCTTAAAAATAAACAGCAAAACCAGAATGACGAGGGACTGTGGGGAGGAAGGTAACAAACCAGCCTAATTTTGGAAAACAGTACAGGTAAGGATATAAAGAACTGTACACAAATACCATCCTCTAGTTAGTAAATCTGTTCTTACCAGCAGTTCTAAAACTAGTTGATGTGTACCTGCTAGGACTGAGCACATAAAGAAACTCCAAGGGGGGTTCCCATTCTGGCTCAGCAGTAACAAACCTGACTAGCTTCCATGAGGATGCGGGTTCAATCCCTGGCCTCACTCAGTGGGTTAAGGATCTAGCGTTGCCATGAGCTGTAGGGTAGGTTGCAGACTCAGCTCAGATCCTGTGTTGCTGTGGCTGTGGCGTAGGCCAGCAGCTGCAGCTCCAATTTGAGCCCTGGCCTGGAAACTTCCATATGCCACACATGCAGCCCTAAAAAGCAAACAAAAGAAAGGGAAGAAGAAACACCACGAGGAACAGGCCAGGTTTCTTGCAGCTGGAGGAAAGATCACCAACAAAAAGAAACGCTAGGACAAGAGCCGTGGTGTCAGGTGCCATCAGGAGGCAGGTGAGCTCACGGACACACACAGCTGCAGGTACAGGTGTGTGTGCACACTCCCCAGCTCTGCCTGCTGAAAGGGCCTAGCCAAGAGCACGCCTGGTGCCCAGGTGCCAGTTTTCAAACTCCACTGTCCAGTGAAAGGACCAGGGGCTTAGAGTAAGAACCAACACCAACACCAGGCAAGAAAATGCTGCCAAAAAGTGAGAAACCGATGGAGACACACTGAAAAGCCATCGGAGAAGCTCCAGAGAGCCAATCTGGGACAATACAAGCAGCAAAATAAACAACGGCATTACGGATTATAATCCACAGAGCAAGATGAGTACTTATGCATCCATACTGATGTATCTGAATAAAGAAACACGAGAGAAGGGCAGCTCGTCCTTAAAGCAGGATTTCAATTAATAAACGCAGAAGGAATGAGAAACAAAATCACCATAGGGCTATCTCTACAGTAATAACTGTCACAGGCAGGAACCATCAATAGCCCAGTGAGTGAAAGTGTGTTAAGAAACAAGATCACCTTCAAGTGCATCCCCACAGGACACTTGGCAGTCACAGAGGGACAAAGAGTAATGGCAGTGGACCCCTGGCAGAGCCAGCAGGGCACCAGCTCTCCCGCGGTGAAACCCAGCTGACGGACACTTCCGGACCCTCCACCACATCTGTGCTGAGGCTGGAACACAGAGGGCACTGGGGCAGGGCCACCCCTGGGGGACACAGGCTCCTCTAATGGTGACTCCGGTTCAGTGATTCGCCGGGAGCAGGATTTCAGCTCCGTGCTGGGCGAGGGTCCCCTGCCCTCTCCTCCCTCCTCCCCGTCTCCTTCAGAGGCCCCTGCCCCAACAGCCCTCTTGGACGTGGAAGCCCACGGTGGCATCTGCTCCCTGGAGGGTCCAGGCTGACACATCACTGAAATCTAACGACGGAGGTAACACCTCCCGTAACAAAAGGAAGGACACCAAGGAACTGTCCCAACTGGAGAAAACGAAGGACACATGATGACTAAATGCAACACAGATGCTGGACTGAACCTGGACCAGGAAACAGAACGTTGGTGATCACGTTAGGATCCAGGCCCCGAGGCCTGTGCTGTGGTTACGTAGTGGGCTACCACTAGGGAAAGCTGGTGAAGGACGTGGGAGTCCATGTGTACTGACAATGTTTAAAAGCTCGTAAATCTAAAGTCATTTAAAAAGTGAAAAAGGACTCTGGCCAGGGAGTTCCCGCAGTGGCTTGGCAGTAACGAACCTGACTAGCAGCCATGAGGACGCTTGATCCCTGGCCCTGCTCAGTGGGCTGAGGATCCAGCAACGCCATGAGCTGCAGTGTAGATGTAGCTCAGATCTAGGGTTGCCGTGGCTGTGGCGTAGGCAGGCAGCTACAGCTCCAATTTGACCCGTAGCCTGGGAATTCTCATAAGCCACACAAAAACAAAAAAAAGAAAAAAGAAAAAAAAAAGCTCTGGCCAAAAATAAATACATAACCTCACACTAATCATAAGAAAGCGTCATATAAACCCCCATCAAGAGACAGTCTAGCGAGCCAGTGGCCAGCCCTTCCGGGGACTGGGAGTCATGAACAACAATGGAGCAGCTGTACCCTCAGAGGGTGGGGAGGCCAGGCAGACACAGCAAATGCACCCGATGCGGGGCCTGGACCCTGGACCAGACAAGGAACGTGAGGGGCGGCTGGCCACCACGCATCTGACCGCAGCCTGGTTACAGCATCAGGGAGTACCTGTTACCTCTAGTAGCAGAGTCGCCACTAGCGAAGGCGCTGGCTTCAGGGCAAGCCGAGGACAGGGTATGTGAGAACATTCATATTACTTTTGCAAATTCCTGTAAACCTAAGATTATTTCAAAAGAAAGTTTTTATGAAGTAAAGAGAAACGGGAATTCACTACCTTAAAGTGCTTATGTTACAAATAATAAAGGAGAGGAGTTCCCGTCATGGCTCCATGGCTAACAAACCCGACTAGGATCCAGGAGGATACACTTTTGATCCCTGGCCTTGCTCAGTGGGTTAGGGACCCAGTGTTGCCATGAGCTGTGCTGTAGGTCATAGATGTGGCTCGGATCCTGCGTTGCTGTGGCTGTGGCGTAGGCCGGCGGCTACATCTCCCATTAGACCCCTAGCCTGGGAACCTCCACGTACCACGAGTGCAGCCCTAAAGAGACAAAAAAAAAAAAACAAAGAGGCAAGCGGAGAGCAGTCCTGCGGCACCACCCCAGGAGAAGCAGCAGCGTGACACTCTCCCTAAGGCCCCCGAGCACTGCGGGACCAGAGACTAGCACAGTTTTGAGGCTAGTACTTTGCACTGAGGGAAAAATAGCCCCGGAGCCCAGCGAAGAGGAGAAAGGCCTGTTCAAAAGGAAAGCACACCGACCTGGCCTGCGGCCTATAGCTGTTGAGGACCTGGTAGGCCCGGAGGAGATCCAGCTTGCCGTGGCCCTGCTCGAACATGTTGACGCCAGGAAGCCTGCGGGCCGACGCGATTAGGGCCTGCTTCATACTGGCCGGGTTCACCAGTTCACGTTTCTGGACTGTGCTGGGGAGAAACCACACACTTGCTCACTTTCTCTACAAGAATGAAAACCCGACTATCCCCAACCTGCAGACGTGCCATCGTGTGACAGCCAGTCTTGTTTCGTACGTAACAGGAGCTTCTACGCTGCCAGATGAGCAGGAACTGCTCACTTCCGCGCCTGCCTCGGCTCACCCCTTCACGACCTTCCGCGCAGCGTGTGACAACAGTGACTCCTGGGGCCAGCGCCTGTTTCTACTGAGGCGATCAGGAAAACATTTTCCACTAACTCAACGAAGTCGACCCTAGCGGTTACAAGAGGCAAGAAGAGGCAGGAGTTGCAGGCTACTGAGGGGAAGGGAAAAGACAGGGAGCCGCAGCCCGGCGAGGAGAAGGAAGGACTCCATGCAGCGTGGCAAGAGGCACGCCTGGGAGACAGGCCCGCTGCTCCACCTGCTGGCTGTGTCGGGAGGCCTGTGTGACATCCACTGCCCTGGAGGATGGAGCCTGCTAGAGGGCTCGTCATCACAACGCGTCTGGACTCGGGCAGGGGCACCAGGCCCCCGCACCTGCTTTAGAACACGAGCATTCAAACTCGCGTTTCAGTGTATCTACGTATTACAGACGCGGGTAAATTTTAACCCCTAAATGCAGGGGAGAAAATCACGTAAACAATAAAGAACTTATTCTTCTATGCCGCTAAATGTTTTTCTACGATGATGGCTGGTCTTGGAGTGTGGGTGGTTTCTCCAACAGGTCTAGACGGGGAATCTGACTTAAGGAGAAGAGAGGGGAGGAAGGCGGGATCAGGTCTCACAGAAGCAAGAACCGCTCGCAGCTCAGCCGCAGGCCGACGGAGCAAGGCCAGGCTCAGGCTCCTGCAGGGCTCTGAGGCTGGGGGCTGAGGAGGCGCCTCCCTGTCGCTCAGCACCTGCTATGCGCTACTTCTTGCACCATTAAGGCACTTCTGACCCATCACAGAGGCATCTGCTGCAGGGAGAGGAGGAGAGCGGAGGTTTCCTGGACCCTGGAAACATCTGGACTCGGAGAGGCCACTGGGCTGGGAATGGAAAACGAGCGCCTCCCCTCCTCAGCCACTTGACAGCAGCGAGAGCTGACAGGCTGACAGTGGAGCCTGGAACCTCCTTTCTGCCCACAACCATGCTGAGAACGGAACCGGAGTCGTGTTCCCATAACCAGCAAGGGGGAAACGGGAGCACAGGCTCAGCTGCCCCCTCCTGGCCAGGACGGAAGCCTCGCAGACCAGGCGGCTCCGGTCTGCGTCCCGGCCCTGCTCTTTCACTGTATGTAACACGGGGCGGGAAAAACAACTGGGAGAAAAGTCAGCATTTCTAACAAGCATGTGGTTATTCTCCAAAGGTGACTTTGGCCAATGTCAACATTTTTAAGGCTCTGGCTCTGGACAGGAGGGGAGGCAGGAAGGAGGGAGAAAGTGACCTGTATCAAGGACTACTAACAACAAAGCCACACTAGGAGCTAAAATGACAGAAATCCACCTGCTTTTAAAGAGAATTCAGAATGTAGGGACACTTATTATGATTTGCCATTTTAATTATATATCGTTTAATAACTTTCAAATGTGCAGAGTTTCACGTTATTATAACACAAAAGCTCAATTAAAGACTCACCAAGGAGTTCCCTTCGTGCATCAGTGGTTAACGAATCCAACTAGGAACCATATGGTTGTGGGTTCGATCCCTGGCCTTGCTCAGTGGGTTAGGGATCTGGCGTTGCCGTGAGCTGTGGTGTTGGTGTAGGTTGCAGACGCGGCTCGGATCCCACGTTGCTATGGCTGTGGTGAAGGCCGGCAGCTACAGCTCCTGTTAGACCCCTAGCCTGGGAACCTCCATATGCCGCGGGTAAAGCTCTAGATAAAGGCAAAAAGACAAAAAAAAAAAAAAAAAAAAGACTCACCTAGATTAAAAAAAAAAAGTTATTTTGAAGGCAAATGCAGAGTAAGGGCTCGCTCCAAAGGCACTTCCTGTAACTGGGAATAAGGCATGCTGGCCTGCCTGAATGGGTCACGCGAGAGCGTCAGGTCTGGTCCACTACTTTTGAGAGCTGCCTTCCGGTTTCACTGCCAAGTTAAGAGCCAGTTGCTAAGCTCCACCCCAACCGTACATGGGATTCAGTGAGACAAGGAGAATAAACTACTCAGGGACACTTGTCTCATGAAGGAGCGCTGACCAGGCCGACACTCCTGTGCCAACAGAGGACGTTAAAGGCAAATCCCCAAGGAAAGGGAGGAAGTGGCAAGGAAATGCCTGATTTGTTCCCTGCCTACAGATTTGCAGCACAAAAACCTCTACCTTAAAAACAGAAACTGGGAGTTTCCGTCGTGGCGCAGTGGTTAACGAATCCGACTAGGAACCATGAGGTTGCGGGTTCAATCCCTGGCCTTGCTCAGTGGGTTAAGGATCCAGCGTTGCCGTGAGCTGTGGTGTAGGTCGCAGACGCGGCTCGGATCCTGCATTGCTGCAGCTGCGGCGTAGGCCGGTGGCCACAGCTCCGATTAGACCCCTAGCCTGGGAACCTCCACATGCCACGGGTGCGGCCCTAAAATGACAAGAGGAAAAAAAAAAAAAAAAAAAAACAGAAACTGCAGCAGAGAGCACTCAAGGAATGTGCACCTCCCTCCATGATGCCGGGAGCCTGAAACTGCTCTAAAAAAGTCTGACAGCAACACAGAAGTGGGCAATAGGCGTGCCGCCCTGGGGCTGGGTTCTACAGAGGGCGCTCAGGCCCTGCTCAAAGCAGCCAGCCGGCTGTCAGGAGCGACCCCTGCACCTTCTAGAGATGAAGCAGAGGCGGGTGAGGCCACGGGGTCTCTCCTCCATCAGACCCAGCTGGTGACAAGCAAGACCCAGCTCCACTCTGCTGATGCCACCTCCTCCCTGCCGAGCCACACTCACCTCACCAGCAAGGTAACAGCACCAGCCACCACCGGGGAAGCCACACTGGTCCCTGAGAGGGCCCGGCACCCGCCTTTCACACCTGAGCCCCTCACTCCAGCGCCATAGGTGACAATGTCAGGCTTCATGCGGCCATAGCCTCCTGGCAGCTCCTACAAACAAAAAAAAGCATGGTTTCTCTCACAGCACGTCCAGGGGCACACATGAGTGAATAAAACCAGAACAGAAATGTGGGTGAGCCAAATACAGCGTATAACCTCGTACGGGCTGGCTTTCGTCTGAAATTCACTGCAAATCACAGGAAACTTAAATAATACAGAAAATAAAACTATTTTTGGTGTGTTTTATAATAACCAGTATAACAGTAATGCCATAAAGCATTTTAAAAGCGTATGTTTTAAATTCTGCTAACGTGCAAGACTGGAAACTGATTTCTAAATAACTTAAAAATTAGACATGTTAGGAAAATTAGAATTTAAAATAAGGAAAGAAACACTTTTCTTTACAAGTTAAAAAGGGCACGCTAGGACTGGATATTTCAGTCTGTCCCCAGGGGGGAAAGACGTTTCAGAATGGTCAGTGTAAGTGCACAGGTAACCTGGGACAAGCTTTTAACTGAGAACTTCATAAGTTTCCCCAAAATGGGGACAAAACAAGAATTACAACAGGATCTCATATTCTGTAAGAAAAAGGTACACCAAGTTGGAGTGAAAGACCCTTCCTGGTGCTCAAACATAAACGGTTCTGGATGCACAACTGGAGACAGTGCAGCTCCACGCATGATTCACCAGCGGTCCTCCAAATGCCGTTAAAGCACAGGCCTGGGTGCTCCCGTCGTGGCTCAGCAGTAACAAGCCCAACCAGTATCCAGGCGAACGCAGGTTCGATCCCTGGCCTCGCTCAGTGGGTTAAGAATCCCATATTGCCATGAGCTGCAGGGTAGGCTGAAGACGCGGCTTGGATCCAGCATTGCTCTGGTCGTGGTGTAGGCCGGCAGCTGCAGCTCCGATTCAACCCCTGCCCGGGAACTTCCATATGCCACTGGTGTGGCCCTAAAACACAAAACAAAACAAACACAAAAATAAACAAAAAAAACCCCAAGAGAACAAAACCACAGGCCTGGATGAGCCCGAACACAGCAGGTGGGTTAGAGCAGCAAGACGAGGGCAGGAAGGGCCTGGGCGCCACGAAGAGAGCAGAGTGGATCCAGCTCCAGCCGCTCGGGGAGAGGAGGACGCGTCAGCTGCATAACTAGAGCTCTTGCAGTTGAACTGACCTCTGGAGCCCTTTCGATTCTGTCTGGCCAGATGCAGTGACCTCCACGGCAGCAGACTGGATACTCAGCCATTCTCACTGGCTTCTCCCAAGGCCAAAAACTCATTCCACCCAGCATGGAGCACTGCTCCCTTCCCACTGTTAGGACCACTGGGTAGGAAGCTAACTGACCTAAATAACAGGTTACTCAGAAACAAGTTAAAGAGAAGCGGAGCCAGGAAATAGAACCGGCCCCTGCCCAGGGTGCCACGGCAGACGCCGAGAGGCTGGAGCGCTCGTCCACACGGCCGGGTGCCTCCCAGGTGGCTCTCCTCCCCGTGTGCTCACGACACAGCCCAGGCCCTCGCACAAACTACACGTCCAACTAAAGCGGCACCGCCTACCCAGGTGGTCATCCCCCGAGACGAGAAGCGGGCGATGTTGTCCTCGAAGTCAATGCCGCCCACTCCGATCACGTCCATCTGGTCAGCAGGGTTGTTTAGAGTGCTGCAAGGAGGCACAGAACACGGGTGAATAACCGTAAATTAAGACTCATTCAAAAAACAAAAAAAAACAAATAAGGGCGAGAACTCCTAGCAAGGTCTAAGGCTGCACCAGGCTCCTCTGGGACAAGGACTGCCAGCTCACTGCCACCTCTGCCCGGCTCAGGTGTTCCCCTGCACCTGGGACACCCTGTCCTTCTTGACACTCCAGGCCAAGACTTGCTTGTTCCCTCACTCCTGCCAGGCGGGGAGAACTGCCTTTCCTGAACTTCACAGGACCGCCACGCCCATCACCTACGAACACATCCCCAGGTCACTTCCAAACGGCTGCATGGGTGTCCTCAGCCTCCCTAGCCAGATTACAGACTTCTCTGGAATCTGCACCCGCCCTGGTCAGAAAATGAAAGTCCTCAACTCGGCCCGTGCAGGCACTCCCCCCACCTCCCGGGAACTGTGAGGACCACTGTCACCACTCCGTCATCTGAGCTCCTCAGAAGGGACGTGGACGCACAGTAAAACACCACGCAACCCCCCCCCCAACCCTACCCATGGGCACTAGATGCGCAAAGAAATGATGGTGCAACGTAATGACAAAAACATTTAACCTGAAGGTCAGGATGTAAGTCAAGAGGAAGTTGAGCTACTTGAAAGGATAAAACAACCACTTAGGACACTGCACTTCTGAGCTTTACCTATTTCAGCTCCATCACCAAAATATGAACTCTTGAACCACAACTGATCCCAAGATACTGTTTTAAGCCACACCGAGTCAACCTTGGAACGATCTCCTTAGCTCACTGCCACCAACATGCCACCAGCCGGTTGTTCAGAGGCACCAATAGCGACTTTTTTCCAGGCTGACAGTACGAGTTTATAAATTTTTATGACATCCAAGAGCAGAGATGAGGATAACAGTCACTGACAGAATTTCACACTCAAGTTGATACTGAAAATGCTACCTCACCCTCCGTTCACTTAGTGTGATTTAAACCCTTAAACCACAAGGGGAAGCTTCAGGAAGACTCTTTGCTGGTGCTGGAAAGGGGGCTGCAGACTCCCTGGCACCACGGAATCTAGGTGTCAGAGGTGAGGAGGACCCCAGAGAGCTCCCAGGAGACAGGGGCGGGGGCGGGACACCACACACGCGTTACCTCCAGGGGTCGGGCAGCGCCGTGCATGGTGAATAATCAGGCTCTCTGAGCACGTTACGGTCGGTGACCGGCATTAAGCCACACCCGCACAGGCTGCGCCACGGTGACCGCATGCCACCCCAGCCCTACCCAGCTGCTGGCAGGAGCCCGACCTCCATGAGGCTCTGTGGGCGCACACGGCTCTGACGCCGGGGCTCGCTCTCCTGGGATTCCCCCCAACGCACACAACACGAGGAGCTCTTGGGTTAGAAGCCACAACGGGAGCCCCCGCTGTGGCTCAGCACTAACAAACCTGACTAGTACCTGTGAGGACACGGGTTCAATCCCCGGCCTTGTCCAGTAGGTTAAGGATCCGGCACTGCTGTGAGATGTGGTGTAGGTCATAGGTGCAGCTCAGATGACGTGGCTGTCGCTATGGTGTAGGCTGGCAGCTGCAGCTCCAACCGGACCCCCTGGCCTGGGAACCTCCATATGCTGTGGGTGTGGTCTTAAAAAAAAGAAAAGAAAAGAAAAGCCACAATGTGTGACTGCCCACAGAAGTCTCAGGATTTCAGACCAGTGCATGCAAAGCAGTCAGAATGGCACGTAGAAGAGCTGTTGGGAATGGAGAGAAAGGCAAGTTGGAGCAGGTGATGGAGACCGAGAGAAACACGGTTTCCCTAGGGAGACCCAAGGAGGTGCCCGGTTTAGGAAGACACACTCGGGGATGAGGGAGCTAACGCCAAGCCAAGCACTGCAGGCTAGAGTTGCGGAACTTTGGCGGAGCCAGACCAAGCCCCTCCACGGCCTGTTTTTGTAAATGAAGTTTTACAGGAACACAGCCTCACTGACTGTTCACACACATCCATTCCACTTTCCCAGTACAAGGTCAGGCAAGGGGTTACAACCGACACCACACGGCCCAGAGACTAAACTATTAACAGAAAAGGTAAGCTGACGCCAGGCTAGAATATTAAGGACCCTGAAAATCCAGGAGAAAAGTTTAGATTTATCAAGCAATACTGATCCACAGCACACCCCTAATTAAGAAAACTGGGAGTTGCCACTGTGGCCAAACAGCATCAGCAGCATCTCTACAGGACCAGGACACAGGTCCGATCCCAGGCCCAGCGCCGTGGGTTAAAGGATCCAGCTCTGCCGCAGCTGCAGTGTAGGCAGCAACTACAGCCTGGATCCAACTCCTGTGCCATGGGCAGCCAAAAAAAGAAAACAAAGAAAACTGCTAGACAACATTGTAACAGTAAAAACAGAAGAAAGGAAGAAAAAGCTACCCAGAGCTCAGTGCTTGCGGCGCCCTCCGTCTGCTGCCTCATTCCGCCTGCACAGCTCTACCCAGTGAGCCCCCTGTCCCCCAGAGCCAGGCAAAGGTCCCACAGCCTAAGAGCAGGGCAGACTTGTCTGGGTCCATGCTTCTGCCCACAGTCCTCGCAAGGCCACATCACCCGTGCAGCAAGACAGGCTGAGAAAACTGACAGCTGAGAAACTGACTGCGGGACAACCCGCTGACGAGGACTGGCCTTGAGTGGGGACATCAGAAATGGGGGAAGTGGCAAACTGAGAAGCATCAGAAAAAGAAGAGACCCTGACGAGATAAGGAAGTAACTGGTGCTTCTCACGGCAAAACTACAGTTGTGACATGTTGAGGCCGCTCACCCCTGGGACTCCCAGCATACGCGACCAAGGACCCTACAAGGTGATGGGACAATGACAGAACAACCATCAGGTGGGAGCCGGGCCTGCCAGAGTGCATCGGTTCAGACCTACAGAAACATCAATTCCATAGTGTTCAGCCTACTGGTCCACCCTGCACGCCTGTGCATGAGCTCAGTCAGTGCTCAAGACGGCCTGCTCTGCCCAGCGGGCACAGCCAGGGTGTCACTGAAAGACAGTGTGTGCTGCCGAAAGACGTGGCGCGGGTGGGAGCACATACGTGCAGGTGGCTCTCCTCCTACTGAATCAGGCTGTAAGTCCTCTTCCTCCCTGCGGTCCCTCAAGCCCTCTGCCACAGCACTGAACTGCACACATCCCAGGTACCCAGGAAAGGACAGTGATGGACATCCCACAGCAGAAGTGTTTCAGCACAGGGGTAATTTATATGTGTTGCCTACAGAATAAAAACCAGAGCTGCCGGCAGAAAGAAAACTGGGATCTCAACCAGACATCAGTGACTCAGTGACTAACGCCCCACAGCCCCTGCTGCTTCAATTCACCACAACAACCCGGCTCAAAGGGACATTTCTGTGACGCTGTCTCCTGGTTCTCCCATCTCATCTGACCCTTCTCATCAGCCCCCCAAACACCGTCTGTGCCGCCCCGCACTTCCTCCTCAGATTTTCTGCTCATCTGTACCTTATTTTTCCCAAAAAGGCAGGCACCTTATTTCCCTCTTCACCCTGTGCACTGTGCACGGAGCGTCTCAATAAATGCTGTGGAATTCACTCCCTTCTGACAGATCTACTTTCCTGACCAGTTTTGAGGGCAAAAAGAGTAGAATAAAAACTTCAGGCCTCCAAATTGCTATTTATAGCAAAGCTTAAAAAAAAAGGAAACAGAAGCAAGATTGGTCTTGAGTTGACAACTGCTGGAGTGAGTGGGTACCTGAGATTCATTACAAAGTCTTTTTTTGTGCGTTGAAAATTTCCACAATACAAAGTTTCAGACAGAAAGAAATAAACAGGTACAGAGAGCTACAAAACAAGACAATGATATTTCAGTTATTTCTGGGGAAAAAAAATCCCTCCAAGGTCCTTCCAATCAGGGACACTTACCCATACAGAGGCCCGTCGTTGCCAATAGCAGAAACCATGATGACGTTGTTAGCTGTTAATTCCCACACCTACAGGATTAGCAAGCAGTTTACTATGAAAGCACACGACTTTTAAACTATCAACATGTAACTGTCCAAAAATCACAACCAGAGTCAGAACTAAAAAAAGATGGAATCCCCCAAAAAGCACGTTTGGGACCCAGGACAGTCAGAGATGACAGACTCCAGGACATAGGCCCACGTGGCACAGAGCAGACACCGGCTTTGCAGGCACGTCCGGAAGAGACGGGCTGCGTGCTCAGGTAAGAAGGAACCCACATGGCGCCGTGCACTGCTTCCCACGCTGCAGCTCAGGTCCTAACAGAACTGTCACCACGTGGGTGACAAACCAGCACACTAGACACAAAGCCAAGTGGGTGGTGCAAGAAAAAGCAGGAGGCGTCGCCAAAAATGGTGTCCCCCGAGCAGGGACAGGACCGACCTTGTCAACGAAGGGGTGGTCCATGAAGTCGGGGCCGCCGATGCTCAGGTTCAGCACGTCGACCTTCTTCAGGATGGCATAGTTGAAGGCGTCCAGGAACCAGGACGTGTAGGAGACCTGTGCGTTCAAAACAGTCCTTCAGGTGCTGCAGGGGCAGTCAGCTACAGCCCTCACTTCGGGTGCTGCAGTGGAGGTCTCCTATCGCCAGTTCTCAGCAGCATCAAGTACTCCCTCAAACCTCAGAAACAGACCCCAAGAACCAATGCTCTGAGATGTCAACAACTACACCCAGGACGCCCAATCCCTGGGGCTGGACTCCGGGGAGGGGCGGGTTCCCAGGGTCCTGTCCCTCCCGGTCTCATGTCCAGCACCTTCCTGACCTTACGGCCCGCCTGGCCCAGGGAGGACCCCGAGCTTCTAACAGCCCCTCTCTAAAAGGACTTGTCCTAAGATCCGTCTACCAAATGACATGGCTCGAAACAGTTCAATGTATTTGTCTAATATCCTCTATTCCTAGACAAACTGAAGGTTATCATGGCATTGATGGAAGTTATTTCACAGAATTATCTCTCCGGTAGTTATTATTTCTCTCATAGTTTCCTTACAAAAGTGAAATGGCTTTGTATACCACCGTTAAGGTGTTTTTATAAAATAAAAATTAAGCTTACAGTGGAAAAGAATAGATGACAGAAAACAATCGAGGTAAGCGATGAGGGGAATAAAAAGACTTTCAACCCCAAATTCTACATTCAGTGAAAATAGTTTTTTGAGAATAAAGGTGAAATAAAGTTATTTTTCAGATTACGAAAGCTGAGAGAAATCAGTTACGAGCCCTGCATTACAAGTAATACTAAAGGAATCTCCTCAGGCTGAAAGGAAATCCTATGATGTGGAAACTCAGCTCTACCAGTAGAAACACAGAGCTCTAGAAACTGCAACTCTGATAAATATAAAAAGCTGAAAAAACAGTGGAAAAAATCAGCAAAAGTACTAAGAATTATGTTTTTCAAAGGCTTTTGAAAATAAGACAATATATTTATATCTGCTTGAATATGCAAAAAAGAAATTCCAGGAGGAGGGGCTATGAGAAAATAAGACCCTATGACACGAAGAACTGGGGAAGTAAGGGCAGAACCTGCCGGATGGGCACAGGGCTGGGAGTTTTTCCCATGCTGCCTTTTGATATTCTGAACTATGTATTACCTGTACAAAATTTAAATTAAAAAAAATCAGCAACTACCAGGATCCTCCCCTTTCTCTCTAAAGCTTCCAGATGCAGAGTGAGGGAACTCGCTTGTAAATCCCTGTCACCCAGGGCAATGCTGGGTGCTGGGCTACAGAGGTGACTCTCAAGGCGGGCAGTGCAGTGCAGGCGGCAAACACACAAAGGTGGGCTTCCTCTCTCACGTACAAAGTCCAGGAACTGTGCCTGAGACGTGCTGGACAGGAGCCCGGCGCCGGCCCGGGGTTGAAAGAAACAGGAGGTCAAGGAGTCCGTGTGCGGAGCCCCAGAGCAGGGTCTTCGGGGTAAGTGAGGCTGAGGAAGGGGGTGGCGGGAGCAGGGCCAAGCCACACGGGAGGGACAGGAGGGACGGGAGGGGCGGCACAGCACACAGGGATGCCGGGAGCAGGCTGGCATCGCTGACATGGCTGTTTTTCAACCAGCACATTTTCTAGAGTTTTTACGCTCCTATTTTGATATCCATTCTTTAAGGTTCAGGAGTCCTCAAAACACCTACCTGGTTGTTGGTAAAGACCCTGAAAATGTGAAGTTCGGCATCTGGAGCAAACCCCTGGCATTCCCTCATGCTGGCTATCACGCCGGCCACGAACGTGCCGTGGCCCAGCCCTGTTGATCAAAAGGAGAGAAAGTCATGAAACCGCCGACAGCAACGCAGCACCTCAAACCACTGAGGCCAGTGGCCTCACTCTCCGAGTCTGAGACACAGAACCCCACCGCCCCTCTACTGCCTCCACTCGGGGCCCGCGCCTCGCGGCCCTGCTTCTGGGTCCAGCGGCTCCCACCCTCCCACAGGCAGGAGGCGCCTCCACCGCTCCCCTCACTCCCCTCCCGATCTCCTAGCAGACACTTATGAAAGCTTCTGCCGGGAGGCACAAAACAACCCGGTCTGTCCTCGTAAGTGCCGCACACGGACGGTTTCCAGACAGACGGTACCGACCGACCGGACAGCACCCTCTCGGCTGGCAAACAGAGGACCGGCTGATGCACAGCCCGCCCGTCACCAGAGAACAGTCCCGGGGCCGGGCCCCGCCACCCACCGTCATCCAGCGTCCGCTCGCTGGTCCAGTTGGTTCTCTCCTTCACGTTTCTGAAGTGGGGATGCTTCTCGCTCAGCCCGGTGTCGAAGACGGCGACCCTGACGCCAGCGCCTTGTTCCGAAAGAAAGCAAGCACCGTCACGGCCACGGGAATCTTCTTTCCGGACTTCTGTCTATAAAACCCGTCCCTCCTTGGGGCCCCCAGAGGACAAGAGGGCACCCGGCGCCAGAGCCGCCCAGAGCGCACATGCTAGAGCAGACGCCTGGGGTCCTGGCTGAGCAGAGACTGAGGAGAGGCCACGCTGGGGAACGCGCCACCTGCGGCTAAGGAAGATGGGAGGACACACAGAAGACCTCTCGAGACAGCCTCAACCGTCACCGGTGCTCAGGAGTGTCACTGACTGACAGTCCCTCTGGTACCTTCCCGAGGTCGTATCCCCCTTCCCCTCAGAGGCCCTGCAGGGTGCAGGGCACCACAGGGCACTCACCGCGGGCAGGGCCTCCCTGCCCGACAAGGGCGGGCGGAGACTCACACAGTGCTACTCACTGAGGATGAGCTGCAGAGGGAGAGTCAGCCGCACACAGGGAAAACCACTGGATTATGCACTTTTCTACGATAACAAGTCTACTCGGTTACTGGCCAAAAGCCACCTTCACCTAGGAAAACACGACTGAGGAGGTCAGACCGAGAAATTCTAGAAAACTCAGAAAGAAATACATGATACTATTTAAAAGCTCACAAAAGGAGTTCCCGTCGTGGCGCAGTGGAAACGAATCCGACTAGGAACCATGAGGTTGCGGGTTCAATCCCAGGCCACACTCAGTGGGTTGAGGATCCGGTGTTGTCGTGAGCTGTGGTGTAGGTCGCAGACACGGCTCGGATCTTGCATTGCTGTGGCTGTGGTGTAGGCTGGCAGCTGTAGTTCTGATTAGACCCCTGGCCTGGAAACTTTCATATGTCGTGGGTGTGGCCCTAAAATGACAAAAGACAAAATAAATAAAAGCTCACAAGAAACGGAGGTAATGTCTCTCCAATGTGAGAGCTGTGTCTACGTGTCAATATTATGTTAAATAACCAATTATACTGAGATAACCATCAAAGTGTATTGTCTGCTTTCAAAAAATGCAGGCACAATACTGGAAACCAGCTGGTTTGGAGGCAATAAAAAAAGGCTTTTCTGATGATTAGGGAATTTTTGTCTCGTGAAGTTTTCACCCCCAAAAGGTAAGACGATCATTTAATAAACGCTGGCCCCCTGGCTGCGAGGAGCTGGCAGCAGTAAAGTCTTGGGTTCTCTAAGTCAAGGGTCTCCGTGTCAAGGAGAAACGCAAAGACACCAAGACAAACCATGGTGCACGGGCGGGGGCCAGACACACAGGCTGAGCTTTCAGGTCCAAACCTTCACGAGTTCACACAGTTTTCTGCCATCATCTGACTGGTCGTGAGCTTCACTTTCCAGGATGTGGTCATTAACACTGCTTTCTGTTCTGAAACAAAGGCCGACAACCTCAACGGTCCCTCACGTGGCCACTGGGTGTACCGGGCACCACGTGGCAGGAAAACGCTCATCATCATGGAACTGCCCAAGTCAAGGTAACTGTCTCCAGGTGTGACCTCATTCCCCGGAGTCCCAGGCCTCTGCTGGACTGCCAGCCGTGCTGGCTTGGGCAGTGCAGTTTACTTGTCACAGAAAGAAACCCTCCCAATCTACCCCCTGTAACCTCAGAAATGGCACAGGAAACTGAGACACCAGAAGTGAGCAGGATGAAACAATTAGAAAAGCCCCAGAAACAGATGCCAAGCACAGCAGGAACCCAAGAGAGCGTGGCTGACTGCATCCAGCTCAATAGAAGGACAGAGGTGCGAGGCCGCAGGGTTTCAGCGCCAGGCGCTGGAAAGGCAGGACGCCCGCTGCACACCACCCCGGGCTGACAGCACGTACCCGTGTAGCCCATCTGCCACAGCACGTCCGCCTGCAGCGTCTGGGCCACCTGGCGCGGGATGGCCCTCAGCAGCCGGCGACTCGAGTGTCTCCCCGTGGCATGCCAGAAGCCGGAGCCCAGGGAGAGACTGGCCCGGCGCAGGGGGCGGGACGACTGCCACTTCTGGCTCCAGCGGGTCTCATTACAGGGCACGGCGGGGTCAGCTGGAGACAAGAAGAGACGGGTCAGAGGAGGGAAAGCAGGGCACGGCCACTGGCGCGGGGCCCCGACCCCTTCCGCAGCCCCCCCGAAGGAGAGTGATGCTCTCTCCCCTGCAGACGGGCTTCTCTGTGCAGTGACGTTTACAGGCCACCATTCGGCCGTCAAGCTACCCCCAAATAGTTCTTTTCCCTCTGTTTTGTCTTTTTAGGGCCGCACCTGCAGCATATGAAAATTCCCAGGCTAGGGTTTGAATCGGAGCTGCAGCTACTGGCCTACACCACAGTCACAGCCACAGCCACAGCCACATGGGATCCAAGCTGAGTGTACGATCTACACCACAGCTCACGGCAACACTGCCAGCTTGCAGCCACTCGGATCCTTAACCCACTGAGGGAGGCTAGAGATCAAACCCGCATCCTCACAGAGATAATGCTGGGTCCTTAAATTGCTGAGCCACAAGAGGAACTCCTAAGGTTCTGTTTCTAGAGCAAATTGCTATTGTCTTCATTCTAGTCTCACCAGGCTACCCCCATCAAAGTACAGGGACCTGGAAAAACATACAGTCATGTCAACTCCATTAAGCAATTATCTGCCCAATGCGACTGCAACAATTCTGCACTGAAGCTCCCAGGCTGACTGTGGTCCCCCAGCCAAGGGCCTGGGACAAGAGTGGCGGCACCAAGTGCAGAATGACATCCAGCAAAGGCGGGCCGGCCGTGCGATCCCTTCAGCAGACCGGACGCCACCAAGTACTGAGTCAGCTCCGGCTTCACTCGCCAAGAGCGGTTCTTACAAAGAACGGGGAGCACTGGAAGGAAAGCAACTAAAATGGTGAGGGGACCGGAGGCCAGGTCGTATGAGCAACCACTGCAGCAAGTGGAGACCTTTTCGTTGTCCTGGAGAGAAGAGACACAAAGGGCGACACCACGGACAGGTTTCCTCAAAAGACGTTTGGGTGCTGGCTCATGGAACTCAGGGTGGCTCCGCCCTAGGGCCACCGGAGAGACCAGGGATGGGATCCAGAGTGTGACAGGTCTCAACCCCAAATAAAGCAAGCCTTCTAACCACACAACCACAGGAAAAAAGAACATTTAACATCTGCTCACAACAGCCGAAGGTGTCTGCTGAGCTCTCTTCACACAGACTATTTCCTTTCACCTTCCTAAGAGCTCTGAGGCGGGTACCATTACCTCACCTTGCGGACGACAAGAGCTGAAGCTTAAAGAGAAGCTGCTTAGCACAATCATGGCTACCGACAAGAGAGACTGGACACGGCAGTGGGTGGGCATCCTATTTCCTTTCAGGCTAGAAGACACCACATCTGACCACCACTGTGGAGCCTGTACAGAAAGGAATCTCAACCACAAGATTCCACGCTTCCTGTGCTAACATTAGCCCTTCCGTGTATCGCAACATACTCTGCAACTCTTTAAGATGAAAAGATAAAGGAGTTCCCTGGTGGCCCAGTGGGTTAAGGAGCCAGCACTGCTACTGGTTACCGCTGTGGCTCAGGTCACTGCTGTGGCACAGGTTCAATCCCTAGCCCAGGAACTTCTGCATGCCACAGGTGGAGCCAAAAAGGGGAGGGGATGCACACATTTGGCTAAGTGTACGAGGTTTGACTTGCTTTTTCTTCTCAGACTGTTCTACTGCTTTGCAAAGAGAAAAAGCACCATAAAACATCTGGACCAGCAGAGACCACTCTGTGAAGTCAGACACCTGCATCCACAGCTGACGCGGGGACTGGCTGACACGCCATGCAAATCAGTTCAGCTCTTCCCCCGTTATTTTTAAACCTCAAAGAGGCTGTCAGCCCCAGTATATGACAAAGGAAGAAAAGCGAAATTTTATCTTTTTCCTTCTAACGAAAGATAGTAAATGATAACAGAGTTAGCGATCTGTTACACTGGTTTATGACAAATACAGAAAAACCCCTTCTGTTGGTAATACATTTGCCTTGGAAAAAACTAGGTAATAATATGCAATTTGTTATGTGAGGATAAACTTATCTTGGCAGGCCCGAGCCGAAGGATGTAGGGAGCATCAGCCTGGAACTGAAAGGGGATCATCAAATTCCGTCTTCGCACCGCCCGGCTGACACCTTAAACCCGCCAGCCGAGGCCTGACGCAGGGCACAGGCAGCGAGCTCTCAGAAAGGTAAAATGAAGCCCAAGGAAATGGCATCTGCAAGATGCCTTAAAAAACAAAAGCACATACTGAGAAAAACAAAATGCACAGAAGAAGGAGATTCGAAGACGCTGTCCCAGTTTCAGCGTGTGAAGGGGCCTCGGGACCTCAGAGCCTGAAGGCTTAACAGCAGCCTGGGTGACAGCGCTGCCCGCCAAAGATCCCTACCTTCTCCTGCAAACTTCCAGATCTGTTTCTAGCAGGAGCTCAAAGTCTCTGTTTTGGTTTTTAAATTACGGCCAAGAAAATGTTCACACTGATGAAACTAGATGAAGGGACAGGGGTATTCACTGCACTGCTTTTCAAAATCTGCCAGTTTGAAAATTTTCAACATCCGGTGAGGGGCGGGGACAGGGGTGGCTCGTATCGCGTGTGAGGACGCCCCCCCACTCCCGCCCCGCGTGGCGCAGAGACCATACGACTGGCCCGCCACCACGGTACTCACACTCCGTGAACTTGAGGGAACGAAAGACTTTCCGCTGGGGTGTTACCCGCTTGATGTTGGGATGATCTTCAAGTGTCAGCAGCCCCGCTTTCTGCTTTTCTTTTATCTGAATCACCTCAAAATCACTAGGGTAGTCACTGGATGGATTGTTTCGGGGTATAATTCTCCAGTTGTCGATTTCACTGCTCTTCAGGGCGCTTGAAATAAATGAATTTCTAGCTTTGGCTGTAAAGTATCCATTGAAAGCCACAATATACTCTGAAATCAATGATCAAAACACAAAAATAAGAATTTATGTACCTGAATTATGACATAAGACTATACCAAATCTAAAATTTCCCTGGTAAAAGGGAATTTATATATAAATTTAAACTTATATATCATAAAAACTAGATCAGAAAGACTAGTAAACAGCCTAGAGGCCCTGGACAGCAGTTTCCAGATTTTGGAGTTAAAACGATCTGGATGAATTCTCCTGATCACAGGACACGTCACTCAAAATCAGATACCTCTGCTATTTTTCAAAAAACAAACAGAGAAGTTTGACTGGATGGCAAAAAACACATGTACATTTTTCAAACAGGAAGAAGAAATTCAGAGAAGTGAAGGCTCAGTTTTATCTTACTGAAAACAATAATAAAATTGAGGGAGAATTATGTAAGACTAATTGCAGTTATTCACAACTGGCCACATAGGTTTTCAGCACTGCCAAACCCCACCTTCCCCAGTTACAATGGCATCTGTTCCACGGAATCCAATTTTAGGGAAGTCATTCAAGAATGTCAATTTCCTTGCTTCGTATAAGCTAATTATACTGGGAAAACAGACTTTAGCAGAGCTAACATCTGAACACTACGCACTCAGCCCATTTGAAAATCACTGTAGAAGAGAGGGGAATGTTTCTGGCAAAAGCTAATATTTACAGTAAGTCTGGAAAAAACACACGGGGTGGGGGAGAGATCTCTAACATTAAAAAACATATCATTACCATATTCCACCACCGTTGAGGAGAACTCCACCTTCAAGGTCAGGTGGGAACAGTCAGGACATGGAGCCTTCTCAAAAGATTTTTTTTCCAGTCTGTCACCCAGATGTTTCTTCCCACAGAGCAAAACCACCAGCAGAAGCAGCCAGATGTTGACAAGCTTCATGGTCGTAAGTGAATATGGTCATAAAATCGCATAAATTCAAATCACGCTTTTTTCTTCCTTGATTATAAGTTAATTTCTGTTTCAGCTAAAAGCTGAAACATTACTGATCAGCCATTTTACAGTCTTGTCCAACGTAAATAAAAGTTAAATTTCATGGCCTTTTGTGGTTTGGCCTGAAAAGAGGCTTTCATTTCTTTCTCCGTTTCTTCTCCATCTTGGGCCTCAGGCTTCGTTCACTCTGGCCCAGACACCTGAGTCCTCCACTCCATGCGCGCCAGGGAACCAGAGTCCAGCGGGGAGAGCGGTCGGGCCGTGGCCAGGCTACGAGGCAAAGCAAGCGCACGGGGGCATCAGGGGCACGTCTAGGTCAGAGGGCCAACAGCACACCCGCTAGAGGACAAAATAAACGTAAGACACCACCAGGAAACACGGTACCATCTCATTTTATCTGGTCACCCCTCACTTCTTTCGGGGGAAAAACGTTTTACGGTGCCTTCAAAAATGAAACAGGATAAAATAAACGAGGAAAATGGAGAAAATACGGATAACAAACAACCCCGGGCATATTAATAAGCACGTGGGCCCTGAGCACCTGAGCAGCCAAAGAGGCGGCGGGACACAACCCCTGCTGATGACTGTTTATGTGGCTTTATTTCAGATTCTGTATTTTCCCATCATTTGCAACTCCTCCTCTCCAGGTCACTGTCCTAAGTAGCACTTCAATTCCCTGTAAATCTCACCTATTTTTCAGGCAAAAGCTGAAAAATTACTACTTTCTACTGTAAAATTAAGACCTAAGAACAAACGAATTTTCATACAGCTCACATACCTACCACCTTCCGTAACACTGTGCTCTAAAGGTACTCAGATCTTTTCAGATGGCGAAATAGTTTCTGCCAATTCTATGAAAAGAACAAAAAGTTTTTACTGTCAAATGTATTTTACCTGAAGCCTCAACTTAAAAGACTTTTTAGGAGTTCCTGTCGTGGTTCAGCAGAAACAAGCCTGACTAGTATCCATGAGGATGAAGGTTCGATCCCTGCCTTGCTCAGTGGGTTAAGAATCTGGCATTACTGTGGCTGCGGTGTAGCCCAGCAGCTACAGCTCCACTTTGACCCCTAGCCCAGGAAACTCCAGATGCCGCGGGTGCAACCCTAAAAAGACCAAAAAAAAAAGAAAAAAGAAAAAAAATTTTTAACCTACTGAATATGTTATAAAATCAGATTATTTCTTTACTGGAAGTGACATGAGACAACAGTCTTTACGGTAAAAGCTGCTACCAAAGACAAGTGTTATCTGAGTATTAAACTGCGTATTTTGGACGCCTTCCAAAATACCTGAATGGTAGGACAAACGATAATGCCTCACAATGAAGAACAGAGCAGCAGGAAAAAACTATGCAGGCTGTGGTCGAGCCTGCACAGATAGCACCAAAAGCATCAAGGAGCCAGCTGGGGGGGCGGGGGGCGATACACACACACACACACCAATGAGACAGCCTTCCACTGCTACTTGTTTCTGAAAAGAAAACACTTTGGATGCGGAGTCAGCCCCCTTTCAAGAGACATACACCAGAAAGTTAAACCCATCCTTCTGCCAGAAACTGGAACCTGAGAGCTACAAGGAGTTTGTGGTTTCTGGAACTATTCATCTATGTGTCTGTACACAGGAAAACATTGACAAAGAAAAGTAAGGGGTTAGAGTGTCTGAACAGTCTTTGAAGTTTAATAATTAGGACATCTATCATTATAATAGCAAGTGATCCTGAAAAGCAGGCCAACCTCTGGAACTGGAGACCAAGGGTGAAATAACAGAGTTCGCAAGACAGAAATATTGGAAGTTATTTCCATAGCGGCACGATGAAGAATGAGAATGCCAATCATATAAAGAAAGAAATTAAAAACAAAGATCAGAATAGAAAGTCGCAAGAAAAGCAACAAGGACACCAACTACCACTGCAACCTGTCTCAGAGCAAGCAGCCTCAGAGTGACCCCAACTTTCTGGTCCCACTTGATACTTGTAGCAATGAGATATCACAGAATGCGATGCTATGAACCATATACTTAATTGTAGAATTACAGGTCGAAGAAGAGAAAACTAATCACTACGATAAAAGCTCTTGTTCTAGGAAATGGTATTACAGTTAAAAAGATTTAAATGGGTCTCTCACTACAGGGAAATTAAAAAAAATAATTAACTGTAAAACCTTTTCTGCTGCACACACTAAAGAACCTATGACACGACTGAGCTACACTTAACACAAACATCAGCAAGCCATGCTTGGCCCTAATAAACTGTGTTAGATCAACTTTAACCAAACCTGTTCCCAAATAATCCACACACAGGTAAAGACAGGGGACCTAAAATGAGCCCCGGGGGAGAGGTAGCTGATGTTCTCTTACAATGGAGGCAGGAGCCTCACTTTAAAAGAGATGGGAAAAAAAAAAAAGGTAGAGGTTTTTAAAGCGTCTGAGGCAATCAGTTCTCTTCTAAATAAAAAAAAATTTTTTTTTAAAGACAACTTTTTTGGTTTTTGGAAAATAGAATGCCTTATAGCACAGTGTCCTAACTTAATTTATTCACTAGATCCTACAAGTGTATAGAGTGCTGACCAAGTGTCAGGCGTTGCCGGGGCCTGCATAGCAAGCACGGGTCGGCCGCAGCCCTCTGGGTGTGATCCCACAAAGAGGCCACCGACCCCAACCCCAAACAGCAAAGTCAAGCCCAGGCAAGGACAATGGAAAAGGTGGCACAGCAGCAGCACTGGGGACACTGGGCGGACAGAGGAGGCGGCCAGCAGCTGGCTCTGATGGGGTCCCACCTGACCGGGCTGGAAGTGTGGAAATAAGGGAGGAGAGGCAGGGCGTCTAGCACAGGACCAGCAAGTCATCGGGACAGACGGGGAGGAGGCGAAGGCGGGGAGGTGCCAGGCTGCAGGGGTTGCCGAAGTGCAGGGCCATCCCTCGGGCAGGCGCGAACCTGAGCAGCCTGAGCGGTGGACAGGTGAAAACGCAGATGCTCTCTGGCAGAGGGAGTGAGGCATGCAGAGCTAAGGCTGGGCCCCAGGCGGCCCCGCAACTGTCCCCTCTTCCCCAGGGCCAGGCACTGTTGGAGGGTCCCCGCAGAGCAGCGAGTAAAACGCAAGAGGAACCCCTCCGCCTCCTGGGGAGGCAGTAATACGCAATAAGGAAAATAGGGCACATAGCCAGAGATAAAACTGCATTCTGAAAGGAGAAAAAAGAATGAGAATGCGACAAGTCCGGGGAGGGCTGAAGTTCAGACAGCTGCAGAAGATTCTAGAAGGGGACTTTGTTTTGTGTATTGTTTTGCTTTTCTGGCTGCACTGGCAGCATGCAGAAATTCCCAGGCCGTGGATCGAACCTGTGCCACATCAGTGACAACACCAGATCCTTAACCAGCTGAGCCACCAGGGAACTCCTGGAAAGGGACTTTTGAGTAAAGACCTGAAGGAGGAAATACCGGTGTGAACTAGGGGTTTCCAATATACAGTCGGTTTCTGAGAAATATGCTCACGTAAACCCATACACGTATTTCCTAGCTTTGTCCATTGAAAGGGCACGGGGGTCTCTGCAATACCCCAACAGGAGGGAGCCCCCCCTGGTGCCCAGAACTGGTTTTCTAAATACTCTTCTCCATTAAATGACACCAGGCTCCCTGAAGACAGAGCTCGTTCCAGGCGGGGCAGGTAAGAAGAGGTGAGTCTAAAACATCTTCCCGTGCCAGAAAGCAAGGAGCGACTCAGAGTGATGAGGAGGTGTCAAAGGAACACAGAAAACTGGGACAATCTGAGCATCAGAATAAATAACCAAACTAACAGACCCTAACCCACTGAAGACAAGAGGAATAACCTGAGTCCACAATGGCATGTATACAGAAGATAAACTGAAGTCACTCACACGGTCTCAGAATGCCTCCCAACCAAATCCTGATTTACAAAAGGGAAGAGGGTAAGGCTACAACAGAGAAGCTTCAAGTTAACCAGCGATGGGATGAACGGGTCCAGATGCACCAGGCAAACGCACTGCAAGAGCCCAGCATCACCGGGGGGTGCCTGCCAAGGATGCACACCTGAAGCAGATCATAAGGAAGCAGCAGCACCCAAACTGGGGACCATTTTTCACAATGACTGGCCTAGAATTTCCATAAGCACCAAGGTAATGAAAGCCAAGGAACGGCTGAGATCCGCCTCCAGACTGAAGGCAACTCGAATGACAGGACCACTAACTGCAACTCAACATTCTCAACTGGATCCCTTTGCTGTAAGGACATCATTGCAACAAACAACTGGCAGGAATGAATGAGGCCAGCCTGTGATTAGGCAGCAGCGGTGCATCGAGACAAACTTCCCGACTCTGAAGGCTGTGCTGTGGTTATGCAAGAAGGTCCTTGCTGGCACGAAATGCCTGCTCAAATATCTGGGGACAATGCACATTAGGTCTGCTGCTTACTTTCAAATGGTGCAGAGAAAAAAATGGGTTTGTACTGTTCTTGGACCCTTTCTGGTCAGTTGAAATGGTTTCCAAAATACGCAAAAAAAATAAAGGGTCTCAGAGTTCCTGTCGTGGCACAGAGGAAACGAATCCGACTAGGAACCATAAGGTTGCAGGTTCGATCCCTGGCCTTGCTCAGTAGGTCAAGGATCCAGCGTTGCTGTGAGCTGTGGTGCAGGTCACAGACACGGCTCGGATCTCGCATTGCTGTGGCTGTGACGTAGGCTGGCAGCTGCAGCTCCGATTCGACCCCTAGCCCGGGAACCTCCATACACCATGGGTGCGGCCCTAAAAAGCCAAAAAAAAAAAAAAAGAAGAATTTGACTCAATGAGTACTCTCAGAGGGTGCCAGTGAATATAAAAAACTTACTACCTTTCTGAATGGTAATTTGCCAATATGCAGACATAAAAAGCTTTTAGTCTAATAAATTCAGTAATAATAACTAACACTTACTGAGCATTTACCACGTGGCAGGCGTTATTCTAAGTAATTTCACATTTTAACTCAATCCCCACAACAACCTGTTCGTACTCCCATTTTCAATGAGAAAACTGAGGCCCAGCGTGGTTCAGCACCTTGCCTGGAGCCACATGGCCAGTAAGTAGAAAAGCTGGACTGGGAACCTGGGGAGTCTGGCTCCAGAGGCCACATTCCTAAGAGGCAAGGAGACCCTGCTTTCCTAAAACTCTCCCCTAGAAATTCATTCCAGGGAGTTCCTGTCGCGGCTCAGTGGTTAACGAATCCGACTAGGAGCCACATGAGGTTGCGGGTTCGATCCCTGGCCTTGCTCAGTGGGTTAAGGATCCGGCGTTGCCATGAGCTGTGGTGTAGGTTGCAGACGCGGCTCGGATCCCACGTTGCTATGGCTGTGGCATAGGCCAGCGACTACAGCTCCGATTAGACCCCTAGCCTGGGAACCTCCATATGCCACGAGTGCGGCCCTAGAAAAGGCAAAAAGACGAAAAAAAAAATTCATTCCACAGAAGTAGGAACCTGAAAGCACACGAGTCAATTCCAAGGATTTCAACTGAGAATTAGAGACTATCTAAACCCAACAGGACTTACACACACTGAGGTATACGGCACGACTGGCCAGCGGGGACCTGCTGTCTAGCACAGAGAAGTCTACCCAATATTCTGTAATAGTCTATGTGAAAAAGAATCTGAAAGAGAAAGGATATGTGTACATGAATGAACCACTTCGTTGTACAGCAGAAATTATCACAACCTTATAAATCAACTATACTTCAATAAATCTTTTTTAAAAGGTAATAAATAAATAAATAAATAAATAAATAAAATGCAATAGGAGGCTAGCTAAATAATTACACTTCACCCATACTATGGAATGCAGTACAGCAACTTACAATTATGCTCCTCTGGACTGAGTAATAGTCCCCAAAAGATGTCCACTTTTTTTTTTTTTTTTTTGGTCTTTTGTCTTTTCAGGGCCACACCCGCAGCATATGGAGATTCCTAGGCCAGGGGCTGAATCAGAGCTGTAGCTGCCAACCTATGCCACAGCCACAGCAACATGGGATCCGAACCGCATCTGTGACCCACACCACAGCTCACGGCAACGCCGGATCCTTATCCCACTGAGCGAGGCCAGGGATCGAACTTGCATCCTCATGGATGCCAGTCAGATTCCTTGCGGCTGAGCCAAGATGGGAACTCCAAGAGGTCCACATTCTTATCCCCCAAAACTGTAAATGCTACTATCTGGCCAAGGAGACTCTGCAGGTGTAACTAAACTAAGGACGTCAGGATAGGGAGAGTATCCTGGATTATCCAGGCAGGTCTAATGCAAGCACAGGCGTCTTTACAAGAGGAAGGCAGGAGGTGTGAGTGGGTAGCAGGTGATGTGATGACAGAAGCATGAGGCTGAAGTGATACAAGAAGAGGCCAAGAGCCAAAGAATGCAGGTGCCTCTAGATGCTGTGAAAAGAAAGCAAATAGACTGTCCCTTGGAACTTTCAGAAGGAATGAAGCCGACACCCTGACTTTAGCCCAGGGAGACTCATTTCAGACCACTGACCTCCAGAATGCTGGGTAATAAATTTGTGCTGTTTTAAGCCACTTAATTTGTAGAAATTTGTTACAGCAATGCGAAACTAATACAATACCCAAAGAATATGGGGGAAATGCTAATGAAATTTTAAGTAAAACAGTTCATATATACTGTGATTGCAAGTTTTGCTTTTTTAAACATTTATCTATACACAAGAGAAAAAAGAACATGAAATAATATCTACCAAAATGGTACCAGTGACTCTACCTTTCAATGTCATGACTGCAGATAAGTTTTTTTTTAATTCTACCCATTTACCTTTTTATAAAGAGCATGTTACACTTTTAGATACAACATACTAAATACCTTAATAAACCTTTTAAAATAAGTTTATAGAAAAACAAATTTTCTGATAAGATGGTGGCACAGTCAAACTATGTTCAAATTTACCTTTATTTGTACACACAGCAGAGTTTAAAAGGGATCTATTTCCTAGGAACTGTTTTCAAAAATCGGTCTGTGTCTACATGCTGGCTCAAGGCTAAGCTTTTAGCTCGTTCATTCTGAACAGGCTTATCATCTGCAGCATCACTTACTCACAAGGCCTCATCAGGGCTATTACTGGATCCACTAAGCGTTTAATGGATTTAATTTCAATAAGTTTTTTATGTAGAAGACCTGGTTATCTTTCCATAGAAAAGTACACCCTATAAGACAGTGTTTGCAAATTGGATCTTTAATAAATAAGTATAGCAATGCCTCTAATACAGATGCAATAAAAAATACTTGACATTAAAATAAAATACTCAATACAAAATTAATGGCTCAAATAATACAATGCCGGGAATAAGATTTAATGAGACCCATAAAGAAACGGGAGACAGCAGAGGAGGTGTACTGCTGTCACCAGTTCAGTGACAGCTAATGTTCCTTGCAGCTCTGAGGCCCTTCCCCTTTGCATTACAGGATTATCACTAGGATTATGACTCTGGATATAACTACAATACATCTGAAATTATTTCTTTGCAAATAATTAAAGAACACAATTCAGGTGACAGGAAATGACGTGTATCACCCGACAGTCATCTAATTACACAGATGTGCCTTGAATGACCCTTTACTGAAATAGATCCCGAAAGAAATGAATTGTGTTTAGGCCATGAAAGAGTATCATTCAATTCAATTAAAATTTGGCTGTAAACTACCACTTTTGTAACTAACTGCATACTGGGCTGTATCACCACTGTTTAATAGGCTAACATTTAAGAGCTGCCAGACCACACTATCCTAAAATAAAGGTGTCTTCTTAAGTCTGACTGAACCCTTCATTCTGGCACATTCTGTCCATTAGTAGGTTCTGTTTTGTTTTGTTTTTCTTTTTTGGCCATCCCTACGGTATATGTAGTTCCTCTGGCCAGGGATCAGATCCGAGTCACAGTTTTGACCTATGCCACAGGTGTGGCAACGCCAGACACTTTAACCCACTGTGCCAGGCCGGGATCCAAACTGTCCCAGCGCTACAGAGACGCCACCAATCTCATTGTGCCAGAGCGGGAACGCCTATTAGTAGGTTTTGCGGGGGGGGGGGGGGGGACAAGTAATTCAGCACCAAGAGTCAAGAGACTTTACACTACTTTTTACTGCCTCTTCTTTTCACAGATGCTGCTCCAGTCTCATTCTCTTCACCCTTCAGACATTCAGCTACATATGAGGCTAGTTCTTTGCCCACTTTACTTTAGACTCATTCTCTTAAGCAAAAAGGCATTGTTAAAATTAATAAACCTGGTTAACGGATTTCTGCAGCATGTCAAATCTGATTAGGCCACGAGGAGGAGCAAATCAACTTTGGTCTCTTCTATGAGCTCCTTAGCCTGCCTCATGCCAAACACTGAGATTAAGGTTTAGGGCCCTATTCTTAATACTCCAAGTCACCCAGGACTGGAGTTGCCAAGTTTCTCCAATTAAATATAATCAGTACCTTAACTGTCTCCTGGGGTCAAGAGCCAGATGCCAATGTCCGCTCCCCAAGTCCACTTACAACACCACACTAGGAGCCCCGTGCAGTGTGCCCAGGCCCGCAGCACCTACTGTGGCTGTCACACAAACGAAAGCAACAGCAGGTGAGGCAAAAACTACCTCCCATCAGGCTGAGAGAAACGTGATCAAAGAACATGTAGATGGAAAGGATGTGCTAAAAACCTCTTGTGTCTTAGAGGAGAGCTTACTTGATGTCACAGGACCCTGGGTGCTTCAAAGGAAGGAAGTATTGGAGGAAGGAGTAAATTAGGAGTTTGGGGTTAACAGATGCACACTATTGCATATAAAAGAGATAAACAAGGTCCTACTGTATAGCACAAGGAACTACATTCTGTACCACAGAATAACCTATAACGGAAAAAGATCTGAAAAAGAACATACATGCACATGTATAACTAAATCACTCTGCTGTACACCTGAAACACAATGTAAATTAAGTAGACTTCAATTTTAAAAAAAAGGAATGAAGTATTAATACAGGGTACAACATACACGAACTTTGAAAACACCCTGTGAAATAAAAGAAGCCAGACATGAGAGCCACATGGGATCGCACCTGAAAATACGAAACATCCAGAAATGACAAACATAAGGAATCAGAAAGTAGACCAGTGGCTGCCTAGAGCTGGGATTAGAAATCTGTGGCAGCTGCAAATGGGCATCAGGGATCCTCTGAGGATGACTGAAGGGTTCTAAAACTGGGTTGTCACGATTGCACCACTCTGCAAAACCACAAAAACCAAATACTGATTAAACACATTTAAAACAGGTGAACTTCATGCTATGTAAATTTTACCTAAACAAAGCTCTCATATTAAAAATATATATATACAAAATGGGTGCCGCAGATTAAAAGGCTGGGAAGAACCACTGTTCTACAAACCCCTCCCTTGTGTACCCAGGCAACCTGAGACCCTGAAATGTTAAGTTCTACTTGCCAGCACTGTTTAAGACCAAAAGGCCATAGGAAACCTCAAAGTTCAACTGGGAGACGTTAAACCACGCTCTCTCACTTGGAAGTGTCCTTCAGAATCCGAAGTAACTGTAAATATTTAGCTTCATTTGCAAATCAAATTCAATAGGTGAAGAGGCCAAAAGTCGCAGGGACTCTAAAGGCAAAGACCTTAGTGACAACATGTAGACGCTGGCTAACAGTCTCAGGCAGCACATTCAGGACGCGACACGGCAAGATTTTAAGACCCTACAGGTGTGAACGGCACGCCGGTCCTGAGAGTAAACCAGAGTCTCACGGGCTCCACTTGCTCAAGAGTTTCTTGCCTCGCATTTGTGGAAATCAGTGGAGCAGGGTGTACAGACGGAGACCGGGCAGAGAACCCAGGCCACTTAAGACCAGCGAGCACAACTGCGGTCTGCTCGGGCGCTGAGGGCCAGAGCCAAGAATACGGCTTCGCTCCGTCAAAGTTGACTTCAGATAAATAAAATGGTGAGATGGAGCGAGCTACGAGGGCGAACATGGAGAGGGCCAGGCGGGGACCTTGCAGCTCCTACGGACTTGCACGCGGTGCACCGGCGCGTTCCGCCGCCCGTCCTCCCCTCGCCCCACACCGCCCCGCTCCGCCGCCTTGTCCGCGCCAGGAGGCTCCAGGGCCGCAGGAGGCCCCGCCGCCGCCTGCCCCCCGCAGCCGCCGCCGCCGCCGCCCGTGCAGACCCCGGCCCTCGGGCCTCCAGCGCGGCGGGCACGCCGGAACGCGCGGGCGGCCCCCTGGGTCGGGAGGGGCGGCGGCTCCGGGGAGCAAGCCGCCTGACGTACCTGCGGCCTCTTCAGGCTCGGGTCGGTCGAGCCCGGGATAACGGCGCCTCCGCGACGAACACGCCTCGAGTCTCCATTCGGGGCTGTTTACTCCCAATGCTCGCGAGACTGCGCGAGCGGGGCGGGGAGACCGACGGCCCGAAGTGCGGGCCCTGCCGGCCGTGCGTGCCCTGCGTGCGCGCTCAGGACGCGGAGGGCCGCGGGGACAGGGCCGGGAGGACGGGCGAAGGTCTCGCGACGTTTGCGGCCCGGGGCGGGGGCGGGAGGTGCAGGGGCGTGGTCAGCTGGCAGGGACCGAGTCCGAAGCGGACCGCGTGGGATTCTCTGCGCTTTAGAGTAAGAGCTGAGGCAATCTGCGTGGGCCGCGAAAGCTGTTGCGCCGGGCCCGCGGCTACGGAATACAGCCCTAGCGGAACGACCCCTAAGCTCGAATACGGGGCCTTTAGGTGTCCGGATGGAGAGCCGGGGTCGCGAGATGCGCCCTCTGCAAACCTCTGCCGGTTTGACCCGCGCGGCAGTAGGGACGCGGGCGGATGAAGTGCTTGCTCACGGTCTGAGGATTCGAGTCCTCACCTGACTCCTATTCTGACCCGCGAGACCGCTGGCCCAAGTCCCATCCGCTCCACTCCTAATCCCTCCCGCTCCTGGACCACCGACGCCAAGCGGATCAATGTGTTACACTCTCGGAGGAGTGAGCCTCCCCCCAAATGTTTGCGTAATTGAGATACTAGTGATCACTGTTTTCTAAATGTTGGGCTGGTCCGCATTGGGCACAAGTGGGGGACTGAAAACGTGTCTCAGGTAATGCTGATGATAAAAGATGTGCTATGTAGTGAGTTAAAACTGCCTGTTGCTTGTCTGAAATTCTCCCTCCACCACGATAATGCTGCATGACCCTAATGTGACAAGAAACCACAGGACCGCATCTCCCTTTAACAATACTGAGGAGCCAAACTGCTTTCATATAGCGGATAAATAACAGAATCACCGACTAGGCAAGTTGTACCTCACCTTCCTCACTCGTGAAAGACATATTAATGCCTATCTCATAGGATGAGGGTTACAGAGCAGACACATACGCATACAGAGCTTGATACACACATATTTAATAAACGGTGGTGCTTATATAAGACCAGCCCACACCTGGCTAAATTCTCCCCCTCCTGAGATTGCATCAATGTTAGCAAGCTGCAGAGAACTCTTGACTCTATTGCATTCGTAAAGCCTCAAAGTTACTCTCTGCTGCAACCACATAAGACCTTTGCTAGATCTTAAACATAACCGTGTTCTAATCTGGGGTCAATCGGTCTTGGTCAGTGATCTTTTAAAAGCCCTTTAAGCCACTGGGCCATTAAATACACAGTCCAACTGTTAGGAGCAGAGGAAGGCTAGTGAATTGGAAACATCCTTATCCAGTGATAGTGAAGTCCAAAGCAGGGAAGAAAAGAACGCTGCCAGCTCCTGTGAACTCTGGAAACTGCAGGGGGCTGGGGCCAGGCAGAGAGGTGGCCTGGAAATCTACCAAGAAAGGCTGAGAGCCCCAGGATCCTGTCTACGGGTTTTCCACTGGGTTCTAATAACCCTAAACTCACACTTCATGTGTATAATAAAGCTTTTGAAATTGCACAGGAATATAAATCTTCATTCAAACTGAATGCTATTTTAAAGAGTAACAGCCCGAGCCAGAGAGAAACTGATCTCGGAGGGCATACATGTCAAGACTGAGGGTACCACTTAACACTCTGGTTCCCAAATGACAAGATTTTAAGTAACCGACATGGAAACAGAACAAGACTCCCCCCAAAAAAGCTGTCTCTACCTAGCTGTCTCCCTTTTTTTCCCAACTCCTTTTCTTTTTTGGGGGTGGGGGGCACACCCAGGGCAAATGGAAGTTCCCAGGCTAGGGGCTGATTTGGAGCTGCAGCTGCCGTCCTACACCACAGGGATGCTGGATCCTTAACTCACTGAGCAGAGCCAGGGATTGAACCCATGTCCTCATGGATACTAGTTGAGTTCAATATTGCTGAGCCACAACGGGAACTCCTTTCCCACTCTTTCTTGAACCCACTAATTTTCAACTCTACCACTGGATCAAAACGGATCACTGCAAATCCCCCAGCGATCTCCACGTGGCAAAGTCAGAGATCAAAATCAGCCTTCTGCTTATTCAACCCATCAGGAGAACGAGAGCAAGAAATCAACTCCATAGTTTTAAAAGACTTATGAGACAATTATGCACAATTTTCTTACTGAATTACCAGCTTTTAATGAATTACCATCACAGGTGTTCCTAGATTAAATTTTTTGTAATGTTTAAATAATTGTTTCTAACGGGAAAAGTCTCCTTCCAAACATTCAATTTACAAACATATGGAGCAAAACCTCTTCCAAAAGAAGCAAAGCATCTGCTTTTATTGTTAAATTTTCAGGTCACAGATTGTTTCAAAGGTTCTTATTTCCCACCTTCTTAATAAGGAAAACCCCATATTCAGTGGTCCAATTATGACTCTTAATGAGCTCTGGGAAGGTTAAAACCTAAGGAAGAGCCTTGGTTTTGCACCAATTAGCATATTTAGATATGTCCTGCCAAGCAGAGAATTTTAAAACGTCACTGACATGGTTTAGTCTCATCACAATGATCCAACACCTAATCTATAAATGTAAGACACAGCTGTACCATATAACACCTTAGCTATAAATACGGTATTTCTACATCAAGTTGCTGCTTCTTAGTACACGTCAATTAAAGTTCGAGTCAATGTGGCATGAAGTGAAATTTTTTCTAGTCTTAATGACCATAACCTAAGTGTCGGTGGGGAAATGCCAAATATGACAAATGACCTCCAAGCCGGCTCCATCGAAACTGCTAGTTCTACGTGGTATCACTAGCATGTTAAGTTTTCCATCTGAAGTTCTTCTTAGGTGATGCAGGCCTGATTTGTAAGTGGAAGAGCTTCCGAAGTTAAGCACTGATCTCCAGTCCAAGTCAGACCTGGAAATACTAAGGCGATGTCACTGGAAAACTGTGGGCATAACATAAAAGCATGCTTAGGCCTACTCATGATGGAATGCAATCTTAGGAGAAGACAATTCCATAAAAGTCCTGCTTTCAGTTTACCAGTTTCTACATCAGCATCACTATACTAAACTCTGAATTTTACATTTTGCACATCCTGTCATATTTGTATAGTGATTTACAATTGTCAAAGCAGTAGGTATGTGATCCTCAAAAATATGTAGCTTGCCAAGACCCGAACCAAAAACATTTCACAGTAGGTTTCAGTGTGAACCCACACAGTGGTGGGTTGTGCATAATTATCTTCATACCAATAAAAATATTCACTATGATGCGTAAATTCATTTCACGAACCAACAATGAGCTCGTAACATTCTTCAACATATACAACACGTCATATCACACACATAATTTGTCCACAGTTTAACTACTATTCCATAGATACTGGATGTTTACACCAATAATGATGCTACTGAAATGAAATAATAATATTACATAGAAAGCTGTCTGACAACCAGATATGACAAGCTCTAAAGGGCTAAATTTCAGCTACAAAAGGGGTCATGGGCTGAGAAATCACCACTTATCCACAGTAATTATAAATCAAGAGATGACTGAGGGTCAGTCATTACGTGTCCAAATCTAGGAATGAATTAAGTCCACAGAGGGTTTAAAAAAAAAAAAAACACAGAATATAGTAATATTATACGGGGCAAACTGACAGCACAAAACTGGGTTGCCTTGTTTAGCATGAAAAGGAACAACCTAGAATTTTAATACCCTTTACGGTTCCACATTAAGCCATCTTGACAAGAACTCTTTTTAAAAGCAACTTACTCCTAAATAAAGTTGCCCAGATGCATACAACACACATTACACATACAGTTCGCCGATGAAAGCTCATTCAAGGAGCAGCATTTCCTGCACAGACAGCCAAGCCACTAGAGCTACACGATACTACCCGCAGATTTCTACCGATTATATCAGAAATCTTACCTAGAAAATCACAGTTTTAAATAGTTTTTCCTGATGAACATTTGAAAACCAAGAGAATTCACCCACTGAAATAGATAATTTCCCTTTAAGAAACAATATCTGACATTTTGAAAGCCAACAAATCATATTATAATTCAGAGTCAGATTGCTGTAGCTCCCAGACCGACAGAAATCACACAGCTTTTGAATAGCATCAAGATGTAGCTTTCCTCAGTCAGTTCTTGAGCCGCAGCCGTTATTTACTCTGTGCCATCCACGTGGCCTTTGACGTTTTTTCCACAGCAGTCTTAAAAGCATTTCATGTTCGCTTTGCAAATGATGAGTCAATAGTATGCTTAAATAGTTAAATAATCAGTAAGAAAAGAAGTTACAGAAGATAAATTACACGTGTTTTTCCAAAGGCAGAATACTGCGGGCTCCCATGAGTTGGCAAAACTTCACGACCGTCACCCAGCTTCATGCTTTGCAGGATAACGCCTCTTTACGTAAAGAACGACTGAGAATATTTGCTCCCCACACCCAGAGCCATTCAGGCATATACTGTGCAAAAAGAAACTAAAAATGGAAGAGAAAAAGGACATAAGGTTAGACCCCAAAGCCATCGACAACAAATGCATGGATCAGCAACGATTTAAAACAATGACGATCACAATCACGTCAAATACAAGAAAGGAAAAAACTCTGAGGAGCTATTGTATTGAGCACCCACTTTTGCATATGGCCCTTCGCTAGACTTTTGGAGAAACGAAATGCGATCATGGCCCAGCCAGGCCCCTCCTCTAATGAGGGGACAGGCCCACGTGCAGTGACAAGGGTCCATCTTCACCCAACGCGAGACCAACAGTGTGCCATGCGGTTAGGAATCACCAGTCATCCTGCCAATAAAAGGCCACAGAGGCAGAAAAATGCACACCTGCTCTGCCTGGGTCAGAAAGCAGGGGCCGAGGGGCAGGATGGAGCTGAGGTACACAAAAGTCCTGAGTCACAAATACCAGAACCCTGGGGGAGTCCTGGGAGTGTGGAAGAAGGCCTGGGGACCCAGGGAGGACAGCCGGCTGAGGCTCTCCTCCGGGGGGGCAGGGCATCCACGTACCCCCAGGGGACACAGAGCAACATCCAGAAACATTATCGGTTGTCACCACTGGGGTGACGATGCTACTGGCATGTAGTGCACAGAGGTCAAGGGTGCTGGGGAACAACCCACAACAAGGAATGATCCGCCCTCCAGGCCAGCGGTGCCAGGAGGAGAAGCCCCACGCACTGCTGACAGATCTGGCTGAGCCCTGAAAGCTTAACCCTTGCAGGTTAGGGAAGGGAGGCGGACAGGCCCCGGGCAGGTGCTGAGGCTCCAGCCTTGAATAAAGGTGTGAAACCAGAGGCCAGCCCACCTTTTTAAGAAACAGACCCAGGCTACTTTGCAATTCCAGGAACCACAGTGAACAGAGAGGGGGGTCCCAGTACCACGAACCGTATGCAGCCGCTCCCAGGAGGTTCCACTCCGGCTCAGCCACTTTGGAGACAGGAGCCCCGGGTGTGGCCAGAGCCATGAGTACCCTTCCGTGAAAACAAGTGAGGTCTTTTTTGGTCCTTGTTAAAGAGCCAGGATTTTGTTGGAAAAAAATACCCAAATACTCCTCCTTGGAGCCACTGTCCTAAAGCAAAAGGCCCTAAAATACAAGGAGATAAGTCAGTGTGCGGTTCCCTGGAGGACCCCAAAAGGAGGGTCACACCGAAACATGCGGGCAGCTGACGCAGGTGGGTAATCGGATCCTTCCTCAAAGGGCTTTTTTTTTGCTTAGGGCCACACCCGCGGCATACGGAGGTTCCCAGGCTAGGGGTCAAATCAGAGCTGTAGCTGCCAGCCACAGCCACAGCCACAGCCACAGCCACAGCCACGGCAACGCCGGATCCTTAACCCACTGAGCGAGGCCAGGGATGAACCCATGTCCTCATGAACGCTAGTCGGGTTTGTTAACCACTGAGCCATGATGGGAACTCCTCAAAGGGTTTTTTTTTTTTTCAATATTTATTGAGGAGAGACGGAAGCAGCAACTAGAAATCTGTCTTTCACCCCCACTCATGACCACTGTCTGCGGCAGGCGGACCAGCATGGAGATGGCCTCTGCCCGTTCCCCAAGGAGGGGCAGGCGGAGACTCACTGGTTCCCAGGGCGGCCTCAGCGCCAAGGCAGCAGGACGGAAGCACTAAGGGAGGAAGAGACTGCCTCCCTCTGGAAACTGGCGGATGAACTCTGGGGCTGATTCAGCCTGTGCCATTAACAGCCGCTGTGGGAAAGGAGTGCCCGGGCCCAGGCACAGGAACTGCAGGACAGACAGAGAGAAGGGCTGACTTGGGTTCTGCCAGGCTTTGGGTGCGCTGGGGGATCCTGACCCGAGCGTCCAGACCTGCTGCTCCTCGACAACAATGCGGCACCGGCCCCATGAGCACCCAGTTTGGACTTGGGGACCGAGAGCCAAGGGGGGGGAGTCCACAGTGAGGGTGTGCATCCAGCTGCTGGAAATGTGCACAGCAGTCCAAATACAAATGCCGCTCACTCCCCAGAGACCGAGACGGCTGGGGCTTAAAACGGTGAGAAAAGATCCCAAAGAACATGAGCTGGGTCCTTAAACTGGAATCTCCAAAGGCTTAAACAAAGGCGCGGTGCAGGTGCGTGGTTAAGGGTCTTGTTCACCATAGCCAGCACAGGAGATGGAGCCGGGAAGAAGCGCCTCGACCTCGGGCGGGCGGGCGGTCTGCCTGCCTTGGACCCTCGCCCACGTCGCAACATGCGGCCCAGAGCCCCCTCGTGTCCACCGAGCCCTACCTCGCCTCTGAGCACCTCTCTTCTTTTTATTTTGGCTGCACCCAAACCAGGGATCGAACCCATGCCAGAGCAGTGACAAAGCTGGCTCCTTAACCCGCTAAGCTGGGCCGGGGATCGGACCTATGCTACTGCAAAGACAACGCTAGATCCTTAACCCACTGGGCCACAGTGGGAACTCCAAAAACAACCTCTTTTATACAAACTAAGAAACATTCGCTGAATGCGCTACGTCCTCAGGAGACAGCTGTGAATGACCTGAGAGGGAGGGGCTTCAGGAAGCATGACCCACGCAGACGTATGAGACGCACCGCGTTAAAAGCAGTGCCAACTGATGCCACTTCCTCCTCCCGTCTTTGAGCTTTGTCCCCCGGTGCCGCCTCCCTCCGGCACGGAATTACGGTCATCAGCTAACACACACCCTTCCTTGGACCCCGGCTCACCGCCCAGCCTTACCTCCAGAGCGCAAGGTCTCCGTGGCCCCGTCCCCGCCTACGGCTGGGCTGCTTCCTGAGGTGCCTCCGGCAAGGGCGCCAAGCACTTCCAAGACCCGGGTCCTCCCAGACACGCGCCAGACCTCATGTGAGTGACACCGAAGCCACCCTCCTCCTCCAAAGCACCTCTCCCTGGGTGTCCCTGGTGGGTCCCCTCCCCGGGCCCGCGCTCCGGCCACCCCGCCCAGGCGGCCCCTCTCCCGGGAAGCCGGCCCCGCTCCACAGCGCAGCCTCCAGCTGAAGGCCGCGACCGCGAGGCCTGCCTCCCGTCTACGCAGCGGCCGGCTCCACTCCTCTCAAACGGTTCCTAGAACCTTCGAGTCCAGTGTGTGCAGGACTCGCTACTTCTCCCCACACCCGGTCTCTTCCTCTCAGGCTCCCGCCTGAGCAAAGGACACCGCTGACCTTCTGAGGCCAAAGAGCTGAGACGACATTTGGCGTCTTCCTGCCGCTCAACCCTGCATCTGTCACCACGGCTTGTCAAAGTTTGTCATTCTCTTAGTTCACGATTAAAAGACCGACTGGAGTCGACACCACAAGATAAAACCTTGTCTGGCACACCAAACCTTGTACCGTACACGTCTTACAGGATAAAGACTGACAGGAGATGGAAACCTTGACAAAAGTTCGATTTCCACAACCTGAGAAAATGACATCAGAAGAAATGACGATGACCAAAAAAAAAAAAGTCAAGTGCCAAAAGCTACCACAGAAATCTGCTACAGACAAACAATGACGGATGGAGCCAATCTCCACTGTAAAACTGACCCTGCCAAAAATAACTGAGTAAAATAAACCCCCGGAAAAGAGAAGGTTTTAACAACTTTGCATAGAAAACTAATCCAGGAATTAAACTACTTTAACAGAATTTCTTGGCAGAAAAAATATTCCCAAGAAAAGTTTATCCACGTGAACCAACTTTGTAACTAAAATGTTAGTGTTTTATAAACACAGCCTTGGTGTCCAAATCCTACCCTCATCACACCTTTATTTCTAAGAGAAGGTCGTGATCAGCAGCTTCCAAAACTACGTTTTAGGTTTCTCTGCTTTTCTCCAATAACTAAGGACCTAAAAATAGATACTTAAGAAAAACTTCTTCATATTAAGAAACTTTTAGCCAAAAGTAAAAACTGTTGATTTACTTACCTACTTATTTGATACTGACAAATGTAATTGTTTTTATGCAGAGTCCCCCAAATATGTGCTTGATATTTTAAAAAATTCTACATCCTGAAGTTCCCGTCGTGGCACAAATCTGACTAGCATCCATGAGGACGCAGGTTCAATCCCTGGCCTCGCTTAGCGGGTTAAGGATCCAGCGTTGCTGTGACCTGTAGTGTAGGTCACAGACATGGCTCGGATCTGGCGTTGCCATGGCTGTGGTACAGGCCAGCAGCTACAACTCTGATTCGACACCTAGCCTGGGAACCTCCATATGCTGAGGGTGTGGCTCCAAAAAGACAAAAGAATAAAATAAAAAAGAAAGAAAAGAAAAAAGAAAATTCTACATCTTAAAGAAAAAAAAATTCTAAACTCTACTTACTATGCAAGATAAGAAACTTACCAATATTTAATAAGATTACTGTCTTTTTTTTTTAAATAGGGCCTCACATGCAGCATATGGAGGTTCCCAGGCTAGGGATCAAATCAGAGCTGTAGCCACTGGCCCATACCATAGCCACAGCAACACTGGATCTGAGTCACATCTATGACTACACCACAGCTCAGGGCAACACCGGCTCCTTTACCCTACTGAGCGGGGCCAGGGATCAAATCTATGCCCTCTTGGATACTGGTCAGGTTCATTACTGCTGAGCCATGACAGGAAATGCAGCAAGATTACTCTTTAAAATGTTAAAGATCCAAATCTTCGTCATATCTGAATGACTAAAAATAAAATTCTAGGGGGTTCCTCTGTGATGCAGTGGATTAAGGACCCAGCATTGACACTGCAGCGGCTCGGGTTGCTGCTGTGATGTGCGGTGATCCCTGGCCTGCAAACTTCCACATGCCGTAGGCATGACCGAAAAAAAGAAATTCTAGGAGTTCCCGTTGTGGCACAGTGGTAAATGAATCCGACTAGGAATCATGAGGTTGTGGGTTGATCCCCGGCCTCACTCAGTGGCTTAAGGATCCGGCATTGCCATGAGCTGTGGTGTAGGTCGCAGACGCAGCTCGGATCCCGCGTAGCTGTGGCTGTGGTGTAGGCTGGTGGCTACAGCTCCGATTAGACCCCTAGCCTGGGAACCTCCATATGTCGCAAGTGCAGCCCTAGAAAAGGCAAAAAAAAAAAAAAAGGAAATTCTACATTTTTTGAATAAATCCAAGAATATACTGAGATACTATCCAACATAATGGTTACATGAAATAAACGCCTATTTCACGGTTTTGTGTTTTGGGAATTGCGCTGTTGACTTACACAGCCCCTGGCGCATTTATTTTGAAATTTCCATGTAAATACTTAGTATTTTTACACTGCGACTATCTATTTACATTAGAGCAACATGCTTCAGCTTTTAGATGTCAGGCAGATTGAAGTTTTGAATGTTCTGAACAGAATACTTCCACAAAAGTGAATACAGTGACTGAACCAGAACCATTACGGTTGAAGAATCAGAATCTGCGATTCCTATCTCTCAGCACTAGGCGTCGATCAGACTCCCCTGCGTCGAGCAGAAAGGCCGAGGACGCTTTACCCCGATCGCAAGAGCCGAGCGCACCCCGTTACCTGGACGGAATGGGACCAGTACCCGGTGGTCCTCTTCGAAATGCCGAGGGTGGAAACAGCATGATGTGCGTACACTTTTGGTGATGGCACCAACCACGGGCACTTGTGCAGAAAGCTGCCAGGGGTGGCCCCGTTGGTGGCCACGTAGAAGGGGATCAGACTCTGCACAAAGATGCCCTTAGAAGCGTATTCATACTGCAGGGCTCTGCTGAAGTGGTCTAAATACGCCTGGCAAAACAGGAGGGGAAAAGACGCAGTTTTTCAGGACCTTAGAAGAAATTCAGGAGAAAAAAGACTTATTGTTGCTAGGGAAGAAAATACAGCATCAGACGAGTCGTGGTGCAGCAGAAACGCATCTGACTAGGAACTGTGAGGTTGTACGTTCGATCCCTGGCCTCGCTCAGTGGGTCAAGGATCCAGCGTTGCCAAGAGCTGTGGTGTAGGTCGCAGACCCGGCTCGAATCTGGTGTTGCTGTGGCTGTGGTGTAGGCCGGTGGCTACAGCTCTGATTAGACCCCTAGTCTGGGAACCTCCATATGCTGCGGGTTCAGCTCTAAAAAAACAAAAAGACAAGGAGTTCCTGTCGTGGATCAGTGGTTAACGAACCCAACCAGCATCCATGAGGACACAGGTTTGATCCTTGGCCTCGCTCAGTGGGTTAAGGATCTGGCGTTGCCCTAAGCTGTGGTGTAGACCGCAGAGGTAGCTCAGATCCTGCGTTGCTGTGGCTGTGGTGTAAGGCCAGCAGCTACAGCTCCAAATCGACCCCTAGCCTGGGAACCTACATATGCCGCCAGTGTAGCCCTAAAAGACAAAAAGAGACAAAACGCAAAAGAAAAGGGAAAAAAAAAGAAAACACAGCATCAGCAAACATGAGCTGCTGAGAAAGAGCTCAACGAACTGGCCACAACCATGGTGACACGCAACACGCGTCCTCCTGTAGGATTTCACCTTCAGCTCGGCTCGGAGTGCGTTACCTTAGATGCAGAAAAGGCCGCCAGCTGGGGGGTGGGCTTGCAGCAGGAGCCGGAGGAGATGGTGACGACGGCCCCCTTCTTCCTCTCCACCATGCCCGGTAACACGATGTGGACCAGCAGGCTGGCCGCGGCGATGTTCACGTTCACGATATCCCAGAGCGTGTCCTCCGAGACCTGGGCGAAACACTGGGGGTAGGGGTAGAAGACGCCCACGTTATTCACCAGGATGCCGATGTCTCTGTCCTTCAGGGCTTCCCGGACCCGGTCGGAGACGGCGCGGCCGCTGCGGAAGTCCGCCACTATGACGTCGGTTTCCACCCGGTAGGTGTCAGCAATGTCTCTGGCGACCGTCTGCAGCTTCTCTGGGTTCCGACTAATCAGGACAATGTTGAGACCGCGGCTGGCCAGCTCCTCCGCGTACGCTCTTCCAATCCCATCCGTGGCGCCTACGGTACAAAGCAGGAAAAGACAGCAACTCATTTCACGGGGCGCCCTTTCATGGACTCAAATCAACCCACATCCCGGTTTAATCAGAGACGGCGTCGCACTAAAAATAAACCGAGTTCTGTGACTGATCGGTCAAGCGCAAGGACAAATCCATGATTCACAGGACATGGGCTAGTCGGATGCTCGCCCAGACACCCTGACAGCTAGAGGGAGCGTAGCTTCACACCCTCCGGGGTGACTGTCAGGCACGGGAAGCTGTTTTCAGACTTGCATCTGGCGTGGATGAGTGCCCGGAGTTACTTTCCTGCGAAACAATGACAGATGACAGTGAAATCTGAAATAAGGGAAGTGTTTCTGAAAAAGGTAACAGTTTGTCAGGACACTTGCAGAACAGAGCGAAATGCACAGGCAAGGGGCAGGAGCACGGGACCGGAACAGGACCGGGAGCGGGAGAGGGCAGAATACGAAGGACAAAAAGCCTGGGAAAACGTTTCCAAGATGAGGGCAGCAAGAAATACAAACCTAATCATAACAGAGTAAGTTTTATTTTTATATTTTAGATTTTACTTATTTTTTGATTTTTTGTCTCTTCTAGGGCCGCACCCGCGGCATATGAGGTTCCCAGGCTAGAAGTTTAATCGGAGCTGTAGCTGCCGGCCTACACCACAGCCAGAGCAATGCGGGATCAAAGCCGCGTCTGCAACCTACACCACAGCTCACGGCAACGCCGGATTCTTAACCCCCTGAGCAAGGCCAGGTATCGAACCTGCAACCTCATGGTTCCTAGCTGGATTCATTAACCACTGAGCCATTATGGGAACTTCTATTTTCTAGATTTTAAATTTTCATTTTTTGGCTGCACTCGTGGCACATGGAAGTTCTTGGGCCAGGTATCAAACCCACGCCACAGTAGTGACCCAAGCTGTAGCAGTGACAACACTGGGTCCTTAACCCGCTGAGCCACAGGGAAACTCCCATAAACTTAACTTTTTTATCCTATGAAAACATTAAATTCAGTAACTCCTTGAATGATGCATCTAAACTAAAACACAGATTAAATAAGAAAGAGGATTTCACTTTTAGGCAAGAATTGGAGTTCCCGTTGTGGCTCTGTGGTATCGATTCTGATGAGCATCCGTGAGGACCCAGGTTTGATCCCGGGCCTTGCTCAGCCGGTTAAGGATCTGGCGTTGCCGTGAGTTGTGGCATAGGCTGTAGCTGCGGCTCAGATCCCACGCTGCTATGGCTGTGGTTTAGGCCAGAAGCTGCAGCTCCGACTTAAACCCTAGCCTGGGATTTCCATACGCCACAGTTGCAGCCCTAAAAGGCCAAAAATGTTTAAAAAATATTAATTAATTAGGCAAGAATTGAAATCTCATCTCTTACCACTCACGACTGCCCATCTTCCATACTGCTTTATCAGATCGGCTCTGCTCACCAGGCGAGGGATGAAATGCAGCCTGATGAGGCTGTAAAAGTCACAGACGACAGTGATGCTTTTCCTGGCCGTATACCAAGCTCCAACCAAGGCCAGGGCTTCCATGTAGCAGTTGCAGGACCTGGCGATTTCCCTGTACAAGAGGTAGAAGCTGTCGACGGCAGCCATGGCAGCCTGCAGGGCAGGGGAAGAGAGCCGTGGTCTGTGCTTAGTACGCTGAAGGGACACGCACAGCTTGTGGCAAGAAATGGGTCTGGGAACATCAGAGCTTAACAGTTTTGCCTTCAAATAACAGTAACTGTTCACATGCATGCAGCCACGGACCCCGTCGATTGTCAATTTACGATCTCACTACCCAGCATGTGTCACTTACGAAGTTCTCTCCTTCCAAGGTTAGTCAACATGACTATTAAGAGTTATCAACATCCTACTAAAATTCTGGCTCTGTGCTAACTGCTGTGGACACACAGATAAACACGATGTGCTCTGGGCCCTGAGGAAGCACCTAGTCCGGCACAATGACAGGCACAGACTTTCTAATTCTCCTGACAGCTGAAGTATGTTTATTTCTTTTATTGATTTATTCAAAACTGTCACGTGCAGAGGACCTACTATGCTTGAGGAGATGAAGTAGAAGAAACAGAATATTAAGACATGGCTTTAGCCTCAAAGAACTTACAACTCAATGGATACAAAACGAAGCTCTAAGAACCTTTAACATGAGTTAAACATAAACTGGATTATGTATTAATAATATCCATAAATGTATCTTCAAAAGAGATACTCCCCAAACTGGGGGAAACAGTTCCGTCAAATGACCATGGACAAGCACGCTCCATCTTTCTGACCCCACTGTCACCGTGATCTCTGCCTGGCCCCTGCCGTGTGAGGAAGAAAAGTCCAATAGAATTCCTGTAGGTATCCAGAGAGCGGGCACCATGAAGCACCTATCATGCGGCACGTACCATGACAGACACTAAAGATTCAAAGATGAATTAAAAAACTACCTAGGAGAAGAGACGAGCACTTAACACAACTTTAAATGCCATATGAACTGGTGTATCTGTGCCTGCGATCAGAGATAATCCTGAAGAGGCAGAGAAAGGCTGGGCACGACCAAGGCTGACGAATGTCATCCTAGACTAGACCCGGGGTCCGTTCATGAGGCACAAAACATCCACAAGACCAGCCCTGACTACAGTGAAACTACAGGGAGCTCAGTCGTGCACAAGGATACAGCATGTATTATACAAAGGAACACAGGTGTAAGCCAAAAAAAATATTTGTATAAAACTTCTGGAAGTGGACCCTCTTATAAAAATTGTATTAGAATAGAAAAAAAAAAATCCTGAAACTGAGAAAACTCCCAACAATAGCAGCAAAAGTTGGCAGAAGCTTAAGGAAAAATAAGTGAATACCCTCCCATGTCACTGCAATGCAATTGGAGCTCCACCAAGTTTCGCAGAGTGATAAATGAACTACACAAGAGAAAATAAATTAACCCCGGGGATGGAATGCATTGTAAGAGCAACACCGCACTGTGAACAGGCACATAAGATAATTAAAAAACCCGTAACATAAATATGTATGTATCAACACATAGGTGTGTTGAGTGAATCTATGAACGTAGAGTCCAAACCACAAACCAAGAGAACACACAAAAGAAACATGACAACTGAAGAAACAGACGGCAGGATTCCTAAATGGCCCACAATAAGGATATAATCCCACAAACATTAAGGTGCCCATTTCACCGAATTCGAACTAAGGTGGTGCGGCATTAAGTAAGTTAAAGAAACGTCTTCTCAGATGACGACAGAGCCAACGACAGAAGGAGCCATCTATTTCTAGTAAGTAAAATACCCTACTCTTTGGGGTTCTGCTCATAGAAACTTCTCTCATAATTAATCAAATACTAGGCCACAAAGAAAGTAAATGCAAAAACTAGTACTTGTTGGAGTTCCCTGGTGGCTCAGCGAGTTAAGGATCGGGCATTGTCACGGCAGCGGTTCGGGTCACTGAACCCTCACCCGGGAATGTCCCCAGGCTACTGGGATAGCCAAAAAATACTTGTACACACCGGTGTGTTTCAAGCAAAATATAATAAAGTTAGAAATAACAAAACTATGACAAAAAATACTAGATACTTGAAATAGTAAATCTATTCTTCAAAATAACAGGTGGGTGCATATTTATGATGCTAAAACGATATTTTCCATGAAAAGCTGAAAACCCCGTATCAAGGCCTAATGGACCGCAACCAAAGGCACACTTGTGGGGATGTTAATAGCCGGAAGATCCTACGACCAGGTTCCAGCTGAAAAGGGGTCAGTTGTGCCCCGTGCAGTGAGCCCACCCCCATGGGAACTTCAACCCCTCAGACACCATGTTTTTTTTTCAAGAATCTGACCACCTGTGAAGGAAAAACTCCAGAAAAGATGCCTGAGTGCAAGGGTTCTGCCCGAGTTTCCTGCTCTGGTCACTAACCGCCGTGGTTTCCTCTTACCTGCTCTCCGCCAGCTCCGGGGCCTTCAGGAATACACAGCTCTGTCTTGTCTTAGAGCCAATCTGGGAACGAAAACCAACAAAAAACAAATGCCTCTCGTTTATCCTCGAAGCTCAGAGGGGAAAACTTCATAGAAAACTAAGATCAGAGGTTTTGAAAAGCAGGAAAACGGAGAACTCTGTACGCATGAATCCCTGCACAGGCAGCAAGGCCTCTCGGTGTCAGAACCAGGCAGGCACCGCCAGAGTGCGGCTGGTGAAAGGCTCAGTCAGTAGGCGCCCCCTTTCTCTGCACCATTTTCCTAAGGAACGTTTCATCAGATGGGACAAGGCCTGTCCCGAGGGCTCAGAGAGCCGGCGCTGGGCAGGTGCTGGGGCAGGGCCCAGGACGGAAGCAGACGCCTCCTCCCCGCGCCCCTGCTCTCTGCAAACCACCGTCCCGCCCGCCAGCTGCAGGTCTCTGGAGCTGCAACCACCTAGCATCCGTTCCAAATTCCTGACAGATCCAGGTGGGCCCACCTGAGCACCTGGCTGATGGGCTGGCAGCGTGCAGGGGGACGGTCCCTTCCAGCCTATGACAGGGTGAGGGCCTTACGAGGAGAAAAAGGAAGGAAACTCCAGGGCTGCCTCTTCCTCTCCTTCCACCCCACACCCAGAAGTGCCACCCACCCCAGCCCAGCGGGCTGCGTTCCCAGGGGAGCTGGGGCCAGATCTGCTTCCTTTGCATTCCTCCAGCACCTTCCACAGTCCCTGGAGCGGATGCAGCAAGCAGGAGCTCCACAGTCGTGTGCTGCCCAGCCTCTGGCCCGGCTCTCGGTCTTGCTCCCCCACTGGGAGGGGACCATAGAACCGAACAGAGGAGACAGGGCCTCCAACCCAGCCCAGCTGGTTTCTCAACTCGGCCCACTAGACCCCTCATTGCTGGTCAGGCTGGGGCGGGTCATCACAGCATCTAAAACTAGAGTTCCAGGAGTTTCCGTCATGGCTCAGTGGTTAATGAACCCGACTAACATCCATGAGGCCGCAGGTTCGATCTCTGGCCTCGCTCAGTGAGTTAAGGATCGGGCGTTGCCACGAGCTGTGGTGTAAGTCGCAGGCGGCTCAGATCTGGCGTTGCTGGCTGTGGTGTAGGCTGGCAGCTACGACTCTGTTTCAGCCCCTAGCCTGGGAACCTCCATACGCCACAGGTAGAGCCCTAAAAAGCAAAGAAAATTTAAAAAATTAAATTGCAGTTCCACCAGAGGCAGTTACCTTATACATTATCACTGTTAGATTATTTTTTTTAATCACAGAGAACCAAAGAGTTAATGGCATTCTAGGTGTGAAATACAATTTATCATTCCCCAGAGACAGCTCAAGACGCACAGACCTGACTCAAAGGGCCCAAACTCACAAGAAACCAACAAATTTATATATATATTTTTTGTCTTCTTAGGGCCACACCCAAGGCATATGGAGGTTCCCAGGCTAGGGGTCTACGCCACAGCCACAGCAATGCCAGATCTGAGCCATGTCTGCGACCTATACCATAGCTCACGGCAATGCCAGATCCTTAACCCACTGAGCGAGGTCAGGGATCGAACCTGCGTCCTCATGGTTACTAGTCAGATTCGTTTCTGCTGAGCCACGACGGGAACTCCTGAAACTGATAAATTTAAATACCAGTTTAGTTATGAATAATAAACAATATGGCCAAGAAGCCTAAACATGCATGTGGGAAAGTCTATGTCGAAAAGCAAACTACTAGAAAAGCAAAGAAGAAAACAGTAAGTGTTGGAGGCTAAGGACGCACCTAAGGAAGCCAGGCCACCAGGCAGCAGAGGGGAGGCAGGGCCCGGCACTGCGTAAGGCCACCTGCCAGGCAACGTGACATCGCTGTGCTCACGGCATGTGGAGTGTGCACCCCAGGCAGGGGGATGCAGGGCTGGGAGGGGAGCCCAGGTCGTGAGATGCTTTGCACCAAGCAGAAGCGCTGGACCCAGTCTCTGAGCAAGTCCCTCACGCCAAAGGCAGGGGCCAAGTGGGTTTGGTATAGCAGGCAGCCGGCGGCAGTGGCGGAGGTACAGTGACAGCACAGCAACAAGTGAGGAGCCTGGGCCCTGGTCTCTCCAGATGGGGACAAGGCCAGGGGGGACCAAGAGCGGGAGGCTGTGACCAAGTCCCAGATGCTCCTCAGACACACCTGACGCCTTCACCCCCTGGCTGGCACCTCGATGGGCCAGAAATGGCAAATAATCGGAAATCACACGTTCCTGACCTCCTCCTAATCCACTTCCCCAGCCAGAAGTACATGATGAAAAATAAGACCTTTCTAGTGAAAGGGGAAATCAGGACTCCCCCCACGCCATCCGATTCTAGGAGAGCTCCAGGGAGCACAGTTTGAAAGGCGTTTCCTGCACATTCGGGTCGAGAAGGCTACCAAGCTACGCAGAGGCGTCGGGCCGCACGTGGTTTGCTCTGGGAGTCGGACCGGTTCACTGTCACTAGGCACTAGTCTGAAGCTCAGAGGAATCTGTCCCTGCTCTCTGTACAGCCTGCCTGTACAAGCTGCTCTAAGGCTTTGTTTCCTGGCCTCCGCAGAGAACTACATCAGTGAACACAGAGGAGAACAGAACTGTCCCCCAAACAGGAAAAGCAGCGCAAGGCCTTATTGTCTGCAAGGCATTTCTGCTCCTCCAGGGCAAGGCTCACCGGCGCTAACTCCTCCGATGCCTCGGGTCTCTCAGGTAAAGACTTCGGGTCATTCTGAGAGTCCCGTGGCTCATCCTCGGTAAAACAGGTACCACTCCTTTGGGTGATGCTGCGGGGGAGGCTGCGCAGGGCGGGAGCAGGTGCTATGTATGAAACCTCTCCGCCTTCCCGTCAGTTTGAAGATAAACCTAAAACTGCTCAGAAAAGGTCTTTGGGAAAAAAAAAAAAAAACTTCTGATTGAGGGAACATTACGACATATAAAAGCATCATAGGAAGATTATGGTCAAAACTCCGAGGAGCAAAGTCACCCCTTCAAAGCTCATCTGCTGAGCCTGGAACATTATCCTGACCTACAGTTTAGCTGAGTCAGCTTTGCAGCGAAAAAGGCAGGCAGATCTGAGATAAAAACCTTGAGGCGTCAGAGTTCTGGGAGCAGTGTCTTGGCTGAAATATGACATCGCCAAATGCCACCTGGTGGGGGATGGTACATGAACACAAAAGATGGACTGGTCACAATGCTGTCAAAGAAAATAAAGTGAGTATGACGGGAAATAGCCATTTAAAGCACCACCAAACAAAAGGGAGTGGTGTCCGCAAATAATGGCCCTGGACTAAGACCACTTCCTAATCTTCAAACCTCAGTTAAACACGTCACCTTACAAAGCAAGGGATCTTTGCAGATTAAGGACCTTGAGATGGAGAGATTATCCCGATTATCCAGGTGGGTCCAATGTGATCACACGTGTCCTTATTAGAAGGTGGCAGAAGGGTCAGAGTCAGAGAAGGAAATGTGCCCAAGAAGCAGAGGTCAGAGAGAGTGTGGCGGTCAGAGGCTGCCGGACTGGCAGACGCAGAGAAGGGCCACAGGTCAAGGAATGCGGGCACCTCCAGAATCTGGCAAAGGCCAGGAAACTGATTCTCCCCAGAATCTCCCAAAGTGACCCAGCTTTGCTGACATCTTGACTTGAGCCCAGAAAGAATGACCTGAGACGTCTAACCTCCAGAACTGCAAGAGAAAAACCAGGTCTCGTTCTAAGCTATGAAGTTGGTGGCGATTTTTTTCTAGCAGCCACAGGAAGTTCAGATGAGCAAATAGACAAATGATTATCCGACTAATTTTTAGGACAATAAAGAGACAAGCTGCAAATCCTGCAACATCCCTCAAACAAAACCTCCCAGTGTGGTCAGGAAGCTGAAAGCACCCTCAGAGGTCCCTAAGATCTTCAACTGGCTGAGGGGGTCCTCGCTGTCCTGGGCAACAGCTGGCAGGGTCCAACCTTTCACTAATGTTCCAGGGTCAGGGGTTTTCTTTTCATTGACATTTTTTTTTTTTTCTGAGAAGTCTTTCACACACAGCCTGGACCTGCCTTGCTCTGAGCACTCAAACCCGAGCAGTCTTTGCAAGACCAGCCCAAGGCCCATCTCCCCAGCTCCATCCGGGCACTCGGTGACAAGGTCCTGGACAACATGTCAGGCACTGGGGAAGAACGAAGCCCGCATCCCTCTTCCTTTCCTGGGCTGCGCACCTGCACCCCTCTGAGCTCCCCTCCAGCCCTCGCCCACAGGGCACTGGCCGCGCTGCTCTGCTTTCCACTCAGTGTTCAGTTTGTCTCTACCTGGGCTCCCCAACTAGAGCACAGGCCTCCTGAGGGCAGGAAACACATCTAGGACCACCTTTTCTGTAATGTAAGCAAACTGGGCAATACACACGAGGGTTGTAAAATGTCCTATGCACAGTTCAAAGAATAAACAAAATACCCACACAGCAGCCCGACTTCGCAGACAAAAGCAGAGTCTTCGGCGCCTGAGGCTTCTTCTCTGATCACATCCTCTTCCACTGCCCCGGGGGTAGCCAAGCTCCTAATTTCTGACGTAATCATCCCCCCCCCCGCCTTATTTATTTTTTACTAGTTGTTCTATTATTACCCCTGCATGGATTGTGAAATAAATGTGTTACGTTTTGCCTGGTTTTGACCTTCGCGTGAAGGAATCAATACTGCACCCATCCCTGGGCAACTTGGCTCTTGCACACTGTTGTTTTCGAGACTCCGGAGATGAAGGTCACGGGCTTCCACCGCTCTCCTGCTGATGGGCGCCGGCGCCGTTCTTGTTGGTTCCGACTTTACAATTATGAACGGTGCTGCCGTGAACACTGCTGTGCATGTTTTCCCAGCGCATATACAGGAGTTTCTGGAAGGGACAGGCCTATGAGTGGGGCTGTGGGGCCACAGGGCATCCACGCGTTCAACTAGAAGCTGCCAAAGCGGCTGAACCAATTTACACGCCCACCAGCAGCGAGTGTGAGCTCACACTGCCTCCTCTCAATGGCTGGCAGGGTTCAACAGTTCACCTCCTGCCAACGGCTGGCTGTGAAACGGGATCTCACGGTGGTTTTCATTTCTATCTCCTGACTACTGACGACGGGGATCTGCACTCTTCTGATATTCATGCCCTGTTCGTCTTTTCTCATCTAGGAGATGCCTGTTTTAGCTTTTGGCCTTTTTTCTTCCTTTTCTGTCAGAGTTATAAGAATTCTTTCTATATTCTAGATGCTAGTTCTCTGCATGTTTTGTCTCTTTACAGTGCTTTTAAATAAACTGAATGTCTTTTTAATGGAGTCAAATTTATCGATCTTCTTCCTGCACAGTTTGTGCTTACCATGTTCCAGTTCAGAAATCCCATCTTAGCCCCAGGTCATAAAGATATTTTCCTGTACTATTTTCTAAAATTTGTTCACAATTTTGCTTTTCAGATCTAAGTCTTGAATCCTCCCTCACTGCATCATGGTGTGAGGCTGGGATCACATCCATTTTTACGCTGCCTCCTTCCACCTGGCACGGTGCTAGGTATACAATATTTATTTCATAAATAGAAGCAAATAACAGTTTGGGTTCAAAGCTCAAATTTCACTCTCAGGGAGAAAAAACTTGGGACGCTTCTCAAACTTTGTATCAGCACTCTGACCAAGTTCCTACCGGCGTATCAAGACTTTGTGGAATTTCCTTACCTTCCTTTGCACGTGTTTATGATACCACTAATCTGAACTGATGGGGAGCTGCGTGGAGACAGTGGAACATGGGAGTTCTCATCCAAGATCTGACAGCCCTCAGCTGCAGGTCTCCATATCTGCCGCAGGAATCAAAATAATAACAGCATCCACTCCTCCGTAAAGCCCCAAGATAACTGAAAACTTAAGCTCACACAAAAACTTGCACGACCACGTCCATAGCAGCATTACTCACTAGCTAAGAAGTGGAAACGTCCCAAACGTCCAACAACAGATGAATGCATACGTGAAATGTGGCCTCTCCAGGGAAGGGAATGTTATTCAGCAATAAAAAGAAGTAGGGACTGATGTCACGCCAGGGACAAACCTTTAGGCCAGTATGCTCAGTCAAAGAAGCCAGATAGAAATGTTCGGAAAAAGAAAATCCAGAGATAGACAGTAGATCTGTGCTGCCATGGGATGGGGAGTGGGGAAGGCGAAGCAAATGCTAATGGGGTGGGATCTCTTTGGAGGATGATGGGAACGTTCTAGAATGAAGCAGGTGGATCAAGGTGAATATGCTGCTATGAACGGTACACTATTAAATGGCTAAGTTAAAACAGTAAATTTCATGTTATTTGAATTTTATGTCAAAAAATCTACTAAAAAACACCAATTTGTTTAACTCTATGCCCCATAATATTTCTGCAGTGGTTACAAATACAGACTCTGAAAAGAGACACCCTGGATTCAAATCCAGGCTCCCGTGTGAGAACCTGAGGTTCCTCTACATCACTTGTAAACATGGGCATGACGGTTCCTGCCTGAGATTATAATGAGAATTAAATGCCATCATATGTATAAAGCGCTCAGTACAGAGCCTAGAACATAAGCGCTCAATAAGCCCTAGCCATCGGCCCCCGTAATTCAGTGTTCACCGTCAGCTACTGCCTATTTGTAAGGCTCAGAGCAGAGAGCAGGATTTATGCAAAAAGACTCCCCTAAAAGCTTTACTCCTGTCATCCCACTTGTCTCGTCAACCTTAGGAGGCAGAATTAAATCACGCCCAGCTTACAGAAACCAAGCTAAACGGACACACCCAGGGCTCCGCAGCTAAAAAGTGAGCGGTGGAACTCCAGAGCCCAGGCTGGCGACTCCCACTGTGAGATCCCCCAGGCGGGCATCCTGCTGGCACCGCCGAGAGGGCCGCCGGGCTTGCCGTCGCCGGGCTGTCTGGGCTGCACGTTCCTTTGGAACAGTGACAGCCTCACTGGTCTCAGAACCCTTTCCCTCAGGCACCGGGCAGGGCCAAACAAACAACCTCCGCTGGGGAGCTGGTGGTGCGCTTTCGCCAAGAACCTCTTATTCTGAACTACTTCTAAATCAGAACAAAGGCAACGACAACAAACCCCATTCGGACAAGTCCTTTGGAAATGAGAATAAAGACGCACAAAGGGGTGACTTTCGAAGCCTCGTGGGGAGCACCCGGGTCGGGTCAGGGGAAGAGAAGGGCCTGGCCCGGAGTGGGTGGGGCCCCAGGTCTCCCGGGCCCTGGGGGAGGGGCGGGGCCAGACGAGCGGGTCCTCAGGCGGGTGCAATGCCTGGCTGGAGTTGGAAAGGGGCGCTCAGGGGGAAGAGGTCAGGAATGGGAGATACTGTGGGCGGCGGTCCAGGAGAAGGGAGGGACGAAGGGTTCCAGCAGTCCCGGGTGTCTGTGCGCGGAGGGTACTGGTCCCAGGGGGCGTGGTGGCGAGTAGAGGGAGTGGCCGGAGCGAAGCGCCGGAGGCGCCAAGGGGGACCAGGAGGGTCTGGGGGTTCGGGCCGAGTGCGATGGGGCCGGTACCTGCAGAGGCGGCGCAGGCTCGGAGTAGGTCCCGCCAAAGACGAGCGGCTGCCTCCACCGTCACCGCCGCTGCAGCAGCCGCTGGTCGCGCCCCCACGTGACCCGCGCACGCGCTGAAGGGCGGGGCTTTGATGGGACCGGCCCCCGGCGTCCAGACGCGCGGGCCCGAGTGCGCGTGCGCAGCGGTTGCTGTGGAGATCGGGGAAGCGTTGGGCTGCGAACTACTGGGAACCAAGTGTTAAGCAAAGAAAAGCGGGACCTCCCTGGCGGGGCTGGAGGCCCTAACTATCCCAGAGAGCCGGACTCACCACGGCTACGGGGTTTTCGGTGTTTCCCGAAAAAACATACACCCTGAAGCCTTGGAGCCCGTGACGGACGGGGAAGCAGAGCAGGAGCGCGCGCAGGAGCCGAGCGTGGAGGAGTCGGCGGGTGACCGTGGGAACGCAGGTCAAGGAGACCGAAAGGAAGGTGCCGACCGCCGCCCCAGGGAGGCCAGGGAGGCGACGGGCTGAGGCTAGCACCACATACCTGGTCTTCACAGCCAGCAGTAACAATAATAGTAACAGTGGCCCACACTCAACTAAACGTTGCGTGCCATGCGCTCAACGCTCTGGAGCCATACACCCGCTCTCTGCGGTAGGCACCCCCTCCACATTTCATACAAATGAGGAAACTGGTTATAGATCTTACTCTAGACAGATTACCTCAGCCAGTCAATGTCAGAGTGGACTCGTGCCTGGACAGTCTGACTCCAGAGCCAACACACCATTCTCCCCACCGCCCAGCTTTTTAATGTATCCCTTTATTGCTTTTAATTATTGCTTTTAAGGTAACTTTCTAATGTATCCCTTTATTGCTGTATGTATCGCTATGTAAGACCAAAGGCTCTCCCCTCTAAAGGGCAAGCTATGTCAGGGCAGGACATCCTGATTGAACCGGCAGTGACTAGTCCAGTGCCTGACCCATAAGAATCAAAGGGAAGGAAGAGCTGAGGCTTCTGGAGTCACCAGGTGACTCGTTACCAAAGTTTTCCAGAACGGGCTTAGAAAGAGCCTCCTCTCCCACCTGGCTTGGACCATAAGAGAAGACTTTTAGTTACTAATGAACTACTTGATTTGTATCTTTTTTTTTTTTTTTCCCTTTGAACCCAATATATCCTGAGCATTGACTGTCTGGGTAAGTTCTTCATGAGTTGCTGTAGGAAAGCCATGTTGCTCTGTGGATGGACCCAAGTTTGGAGCCACTCAGACTGAGTTCACGTTGCAGCTCTACAACTTGCCAGCTTTTCATGGCTCTTCGCCCAGAGCTTAATTTCTCCATAAGGCAGCCTCCTCTTTTGCAAGCAAGGATAGTTAAGTTTCTGGCATACCGTGGGTCAGTAATAAACAGTAGTTCTTGTTATTAAAATAACAAATTATTATGCCTACTGAGCACCTGTTCTTTATTCCACAAACCTTTATCTGGTGCCTCTTGTGGCTGGGCATCGTATACAGTGGGAAATGTGCAAATCTAAGACACAGTGCCACACACACAGTGTTTAATCTCATTCAGTACCCACACAGAACCCCAGAGAGCAGTAAATAACAGCCCTTAAGGTTATTGCATTTGAACCGGCCAATTTTGTTTGATCTTTAAAAAAAAATTAAGTGCACTTCAATGTGCTCATTTTCTTTTTACCAAAGATATTTCCATCATCTTTGTTTCTTGGGGTGTATGTGTGTGTTTGCCTTTTTAGAACCGCACCCGTGGCATATGGAAGTCCCCAGGCTAGGGGTCGAATCAGAGCTATAGCCTATGGTCTCCACCACAGTCACAGCAACATCAGATCCTAGCCACATCTGCAACCTACACCACAGCTCATGGCAATGCCGGATCCTTAATCCACTGAGCAAGGCCAGAGATCGAACCCACATCCTCATGGATCCTAGTCGGGTTCATTAACTGCTGAGCCACACAGGGACCTCCTGTGTTTCTTCTTTTGAGAACGTTTTTTGAACTCGAAGTCTAGAAGTTCCCTGGTGGCCTAGAGGTTAAGGATCTGCCACTGTCACTGCTGTGGCTCAGGTCACTGCTGTAGCATGGGTTCTGTCCATCGCCTGGGAACGTCTACATGCCACAGACATGGCCAGAAAAATAAATGTCCTTAAACAATGCATAGCCTAGGTTTGTGTGCTTTTGATTTTTGTTAATGATATGCTGTAGCTATTATTAAACTTGCCTTTTTTTCATTCCATATGTGTTTCTAAGAATTACCTATATTGATTGACACTCCTTCAGGGCATCCTCTTCCATGGTAGAATAAAAACCCATTGTTTTATATAACCAGTCCCTGTGGGTAGACATTTGCAATGTTAACAGGGTTTGACTGTTACAAATAACGCAGAAGTGACTGTCTTTGTAACCCTCTTCTTGTGCATCTGTACAAGAGCTTTTCTGAAAGATCTGCCTAGAAGGGAAATTTTCATAGCCCTTATCACTGCTTTAAAAATTGAGATATGTCTAAAGAGTACCAGTTCTGTACCAAAAAAGCACACCATTATTATCCAGGCTGAAACTGCAGGAAATTTTCTATCCATCTCTTGATCACTATACAAGCAATCTGTCATTTTCCAGATATGAATGATCCTAAGGAAACATGCATGGGTCCTTCTGGCACGTCCTACCCCAGCGAGCAGAAACAGAGTGGTGATAGCTGTGCGGATAGTCACTTAGCATGCCAGGGAGATGCCAAAGTGGATCATGGCCCCAGGTAGGTGGGCGTGCTGCTGCCACTCACAGCACGCTTTTATCCAGTAAGGTGGGTGTTGTAACTACCCTTTGCCCAGTCAAGTTAACTGAGGCTCGCGGAGATTAAACAGCTGGCCCTGTGTCTGAGGATTAGCGGCAGAGTCAGGATGGAGCTGCCTCCGGGGCACAACTAACCACAACCTACTAAACTTTCACGCCAGACCTGGAAAGAGCGAAACATCGATAGTTCTTGATGACACTATTAAATTTATTTGTAGGCATTTTTGTTGTGGCTCGGAGAGTTAAGAACCCAGCATAGTCTGTGTGCAGATGCAGGTTTGAGTCCCTGGCCTCGCTCAGTGGGTTAATGATCCAGCGTTGCCATGTGCTGTGGTGTAGATCACAGATGCGGCTCAGATCTGGCGTCGCAGCTCCGATTCAGCCCCTAGCCTGGGACTTCCATATGCCTCAGGTGTGGCTGTAAAAAGAAAAAAAAAAGGTATTTCTATTCCGAGTTCCTTGGTGGCACAGTGGGTTAAGGATCCGGCATTGTCACTGCTGTGGCTCAGGTTCAGTCCCTAGCCTGGGAACTTCCACATGCTGCAGGCATGGCCAAAATAAAAGTATTTCTATTAGAGCACACACTGTAGGGTTGTGTTTTTTTTTTGTTGTTGTTTTGTTTTTTTTGTCCTTATCTAGGGCCGCACCCGTGGCAAATGGAGGTTCCCAGGCTAGGGGTCTAACAGGAGCTGTAGCTGCCGGCCTCCGCAACACGGGATCCGAGCCGCGTCTGCAACCTACACCACAGCTCACGGCAACGCCGGATCCTTAACCCACTGAGCAAGGCCAGGGATCGAACCCGCAACCTCATGGTTCCTAGTCGGATTCGTTAACCACTGAGCCACAACGGGAACTCCCAAACTGTAGTTTCCAAGGATACTGAAAATCACAATATCAGATGAGGCCCTAAAAGCTATAAACAAATAAATAGTCATCAAACATATAGAACGTTGTGGAATTTGGGGACTGAATGGATGGTGGCAAAGAATTTGTGAGACTTATTTTACAGCTGACAAACTGAAATAAATTTCTTGTTCATGTTCTTCATTCAACAGGATGACTAAAAAGTTTCTGCGAAAACTGTGCAAGCAACACAAGCTTTACATGACACCAGCCCTGAATGATACCTTGTATTTACACTTTAAAGGTAGGGATGGGAGGGGTACCTCAGGTCACGTGGAAAGACCCTATTGATGAAAGAATTACTTGCAGAAGAGAAGTAAACAGAAAGGAAGGAAGGGAGGAAGGGAGGGTGGAAGGGGAGAAAGGGAATAAGGCAATTACTTGCACAGATCATCTTGAGTTCTTAAATTATATTTAAGTAGAAATTTCAGAGTTGAGTGGAGATGAATGGAAAAGCGGTAATATTTTTTTAAAGAAAAAGTCTTTGGGGACTAGAGTTTATAAACGGGGCCACTGACTATATGGGAACAAGGGAAAAACATTGGTATAGTTCATTTATATTTTCTAGAGGGCTCATAACTTTTTGGCCGTGCCCACGGCATGCAGAAGTTCCCAGGTCAGGGATGGAACCCGTGCCAATGCCAGATACTTAAAAGGGACCCAGAATTTCTCAAACCAGTAGCTACTTGTAAATACTTTGGGCTTGGGAGGGATATGTTGCAAAGGACTGGGCTGGTGTCCAGTTAAGTTCAGGTTCATAGACAGGGATATTCCTAGCGACGAGAATGCAGAGGGATAACTAACTCCGTCTATGCCAAACTGGGGACGGCCAGCCTGCTCCATCAGGCATTGATGTGTACATTTACCTGTTGTGTAAAGGTGTACTGAGAGTCTCCTGTGTGCCTGGCACCTCGCGGTGCTGGAGACACGGAGGTGGACCCAATAAAGATACTTTTGGTGTTTGGGGGCTGGTGGCCACGGTAATGAGGTCTGTGCCAGAGAGACTCACAGGCCGCTCCTGCAGCTCAAATACTTTCAAGGGGCAGAATGACTCCTAACTGGTCTCCTCAGCTCCATGCCGGCCCCTCCGAAACTCTCCACCAACATCTAGATAAGATGACTTAGGAGGGCAGGTGCCAGGGGACCAACATTAAGATGTGGGAAGAAGAGGACCCGGCGGGTTAGACCAAGCAGAAGGAATGAGAGAGGTGGAAGAATCAGGAGAGAGATGTGCCTGTTTTATTCACCTAGAGTTACCTACTGGCTCAATGGGTTAAGGACCCAGTGTTTTACTGCAGTGGCGTGGGTTCCATCCCTGGCCCAGGAACTTCCACATACTGTTGGTGTGACCAAAACAATAAATAAAATAAATCTACTACTACCTAACAAATTCTCCTCTAAGTTAGCAATTTAAAAGTCATCATTTGGAGTTCCCTTTGTGGCTCAACGGGTTACGAACCTGACTAGTATCCGTGAGGATGCAGGGTTGATCCTAAAAAGGAAAACATTAAAAAATAAAAAAGGGTAATATCAAGGTGAGGCAGAACCACCCAGCTAAGTCATCGCAGACTCCCAGCCCTCAGAAACAGTATCAAATGATGATTTTTTTTTTTTTTAGGGCTACACCCACGGCATATGGAAGTTCTCAGGCTAAGGGTCAAATCGGAGATGCAGCTGCCGGCCTACACCACAGCCACAGCAACTTGGGATCCAAGCCTTGTCTGTGGCCTACACCACAGCTCACGGCAACACTGGATCCTTAACCCACTGAGTGAGGCCAGGGATCGAACCTGCATCCTCATGGATGCTAGTCCTGCTCTTAACCTGCCGAGCCACAGCGGGAACACCGATGTCACTCTTTTTTAATTAAAACTTTTCGTTAAAACTTTTCTGACAACAAAACAAATGACTGTGAAAAAGTTTTGGTAATAGCAGATGAACCATGAACAACAAATCAATTATGTTACTACAGGAAACAAAACTGTCTGTTTCGCTCACCTTAAATGTGGCTCATAATACTGAAAAAGGCAATAAAAAAAAAAAGACCCAAAGTTTGCACTGGTTTCAGGCACAGCTGGATCCTGGTGCTCACTTCGTATTTTCACCTCTTTCCTTGGCTCTGCTCTGCTCTCACTTGTTCCTGTCAGGCAGGTCACACCTGACTGCCATCCACTCCGGGCAGGAAGGGCAGGTGGCTGCAGGGCTAGGCTCCACCCTCCCAGGCTGGCAATTCTAGCAGAAAGGTACCTCTTTCCAATGGAGCAGCAAAGTTCCCCAGAATGCATCAAGGTCGGCCCCACTTGGCTGAGCGCGACCAGCTCCCCGCAGAGTGCCTGGGGCGGAATCAGGAGAGGGATGTTGTTCAAAGAGGCAGTGGTGTTACCGAGGAAGGACAAGTGACTCCGGGGCAGGCAGGCAAAAACTAGGGTGACCGCTGCGTCTCTGCGCATGCAGGCGTTTGACCAGCGCCCCCTTCCTCCCCACTAGGCTTTGGCCGCATCGAGAACTTGGCCGAGTACACGGGGCTGCGCTGTCTCTGGCTGGAGTGCAACGGAATACAGAAAATCGAGAACCTAGAGGCCCAAACGGAGTTGCGCTGCCTGTTCTTGCAAGTGAACTTGCTCCATAAAATCGAGAACCTGGAACCTCTGCAGAAGCTGGATGCTCTCAACCTCAGCAACAATTACATCAAGACCATTGAAAACCTCTGTAAGAAGGCGCCACCCCGGGAGTGGGGGAGGGGTTCTCTAGCCACCCACTCCCAACCCCGCCCGGTCTGGGGGTCCACTGCGGCCCCTGGGGCAGGTTCCCAGCATTCTTTTCCACCTGTGCGGCTTACTTCTGCCCACCTCCCCTTCCAGCCTGCCTGCCCGTCCTAAACACACTCCAGATGGCCCACAACCACTTGGAGACCATGGAAGACATCCAGCATCTCAAGGAGTGTTTGAAACTCAGCGTCCTTGACCTTTCCCACAACAAGCTGAGTGACCCAGAGATCCTGAGCGTTCTCGAGAGCATGCCTGACTTGGTAAAACACAAGCGCACACAAAATTCACGTTACTGTGTGTCCTGTAAGCAGCACACCTCTCTCCTCCTTCCACCCCCTTCCTTTCTTTCCATCCCACTTTTCTCCTGTGTTTTTAGCTGGAGCCTTTTAGCTGATGCCCTATCATTTCATCCCCATATATTTCAGTGGTCAATCTCCAACAGATAGGGATTTTTAAAAAGCATCTTCACTAGACTGTTTACTATATCTAAAATATTACCAGAACTACATTTAGTACGCAGTCCACCTCCAGCTTTCTGCCTGAGTCCTGAAAATGTGTCATGACCATTGCATTGGGCAAATCCAAATGAGATCCACACATCCAGTTTGGATGACGCATCTCTCAAACCTCTTTTGAGCTGTCACCGTCCACCGGGGCTGTTTTCCCCAACTCCACCGCACGGATCTGTTGAAGAAGCAGGCTCCCTCCTCCAGTTGTCAGCCACATCCTGGACTCGGCTGACTGCATCCTCATGGTGTCGTTTGATGTTTTCTGCTGTCCCCAGTATCTCTCGTAAAATGATGATGGAGGCAGAGGCCTGATCAGTTCCCGGCTCAGAATGTGACTTTGACATTTGCTGTTACACCACAGCAGGGCACCCGACATCTCTGGTTGCCTCTCTTTTTGTAACTTTAAGATCAAGGAGTGGGTTTGGCTGCTGTCAGTCTGATCCAGCCTTTAGGAGGTCCCCCCATCAATCCTTCCCCCGCCTCGTTTCAGCGGCTGCTGACGCTTGCTGCCTCCGCGCACTGCATCAGGCAGATCACACGATCATATTCTAATTCTCTTCTTCCTTCTGCATTTCTTAGCTGGAATGCTTCTACTAAGAGCACTTGCAATCATCAGTTAGTGCTTCTCTAATATAAAGTGAAAGGCCGGAATAAAGGCGTGGTTCCTTCTCTTTATGTGTCAGTTTTCAGAGAGATGAATTGAAAACCTAGAGCCCTGTAACCATGATGATGAAGCGTTTTTCTTTTTCGCTATTGCAAAATCATAGATTTAAAGATACAGTATTTGCTATGACCAAAACTTTGCTGGCATTTTAATTTGCGGTCTTTGAATGGTCCCATCTTCTGGTCTATGGCAACCACTCCAGGCTGCTGCTGTATCCTTTGGACTCAAGCCCAGCAGCTTTTGATGGTTTCCTGGCTTTTCAGTGTGTATGTACTGTCGTGGGTACTAGGAAAAAACCCTCAAAACAGCACACAAAAGCCTTGATTTCACCGCCTACTTATCCATAAAGTGAGGAAAAACTGAGTTAGTTTAAGGGAAAATAGTAAGCAAGTCATAGTTCAAGAATAATCTGCAGAGAAGACTGTCAAGAAGGACTAGTTTAGAATTTATATTATCACCAGCACATGGTGTAATCCCGTATTATAACCCTTTTATATTATATCTTAAAATACTTTTTTTTTAGTTTGTTTGGCTGCCATAACAAAGCACCACCAGTGGGTGGCTTAAACAATAGAAATTTATTTTCTCTTTATTCTGGAGCCTCAAAGTCCAAGATCAAGGTGTCAGCAGGGCTGGTTTCTCCTGAAGCCTCTCTCCTTGACGTGGAGACATCCACCATCGCAACCGTGACCTCAGCAGGTGTCTCTGTCCTAATCGCCTCTTCTTAAGAGACACTGGGGTATTGGACTAGGGCCGACCCTAGTGGTGTCACATAATCTTGACGGCCTCTTCAAAGACCCTGTCTCCAAATAGTCATATTCTGAGATGCTGGGGGTCAGCACTTCAGCCCGTGGATTCGCAGGGGTGGGGGATGCAGTTCAGCCCACAAGCAGAACAGCCTGCCTGCAGTTGTGTTGTGCCTGCTCTTACGTTCTGCCCCGGGGGCACAGTGTGCCAGCCAGCCCCGCCCAACAGGTCACTTGCAAATGTGACAAGAATGGTGAAGCCATTATGAAAATGGAGTTTGGGAAATGCTGATCAGTTTACAGTGTATTTACTTTCTCCAGCCACAAAACCCACTTTAGATATGAAACACGTTTCATCGGTTTAGGCAAAGTGATTTTCAGTGCTTCACCCCCAGGTCACCTTGGCCATTCACCACCTCCGGTCTCAGCGGCAGGACAGGAGGTGACGGTGTTTCAAGCGGGAGGGCGGCGCGCTGGCACTGCTGTGTCCCTTGCCCTTTCCTGGTCCCACCTTGACACCCAGGAGAGCTGTGCGCCCAGCAGTAGATACGCGGGTGCCTTCCATCCTGTCCCTGTAGTCACCGCCTCTTCTCTGTCCAGCCACCGTGTGCATTTTCTTAAAGTGAGCCCGGGCTGGGAAGGACAGAAAACAATCAACTGGAGATTCGTTTCCGTCAAAGAGAAGGGGGCGTGCGAGCCAAGCTAAAGCCATCGCTGCCCTTGGAAAAGGCCTCAGGAAAGATTTTTCAGTGTTGCTCTGGAAGGACCATGAGATTTAGGACCAGAAGTTCAAGGAGAAGAAAGGGCCACCCAATCCCTCGGGCAGTTCCGGTGGCACGGAGACAACGAAAGCCTCTGGCTTCTCTGACAGCAGGCTGGGCCGTGGGCCCCCCTTCTCAGCTCCTCTCAGGGCACCGCACACGTGCGTTTTACTCACGTCCCTTTCTCCGTGGCTCACGTGGCCCCGCCTGTGTGCTTGCAGCGCGTGCTGAGTCTGATGGGCAACCCGGTGACGAGGAACATCCCGAATTATCGGAGGACAGTCACTGTCCGGCTGCAGCACTTGACATACCTGGACGACAGGCCGGTTTTTCCAAAGGACAGGTAAGACCACGAAAGGCCTTCTGATCGCACTTCAGCGTGTAAGAGGTGAGCGTGCTTGCTATTAAACTTTTCAAAATATCTGCTTTTTGAGCACTTCCACACATTGAATATTCCAACGAAATAGATTTAGTGGCTTACATGGCTGTTTAATAGGAAGTTCCCTATTCTTGAGCACTTATTCACGGACTTTTTCATAATCCTTTAACCGTCTTTCTCTGTAAGTCTGTGATCTCATGGCTGGTTATTTTCTTAAGACGGAATCCTTGGAGTGTCCTACGATTAAAGACTGTGGTCTAAGACTTTTAAAAGGCGCTTATAAATATTTTCTAGTCATCCTCTAGAATGTTTGTGACAGTCTGTAACTGCCCAGACAAAGCCACACGAAAGAAATCTCTGCCAGGTGAATTGATGGGCAGGGGAGGTGATCTCATTTTAAATTTTCATGTTTGGATAATGGATGAGGTTGGTCAATTTTTACCAGCTTCGTCGGACACTTCTGCTTCCTCCTCTGTGAGTACGGCATCCACAACCTACCCCTGGTTTCCTTTAGTGGAGCTTTTTCTTATTGATTCCTAAGAGCTCTTTGCATACCAAGAATATTGAACCTGGGACTACCAGATGTATTGTCACTGCTTTTTTTTTAATTGCCTTGGGTACAACACATGGAAGTTCCCCGGCAGCTGCAGCAACACCAGATCCTTTAACACACCGTGCCGGGCTGGGGATCAAACCCTTGCTTTTGCAGTGAACAGAACTACTTGAGTCGGATTCCTAACCCACTGTGCCATAGTGGGAACTCCTATTGTTCCTGCTTTTGTTTGGGCTTTTTATTTTACCTTTTTTTTTCTTTTCAGGGCCACACTTGAGGCATGAAGTTTCCAGGCCAGGGGTCGAATCAGAGCTGCAGCTGAGGCCTGTTCCAACAGCCACAGCAAAGCCTACTCCAAGCCATATCTGGGACCTACAGTACAGCCTGCAGCAACGCCAGATCCCTAACCCACTGAGCAAGGCCAGGATTGAACCCACATCCTCACAGAGATGACATCGGGTCCTTAACCTGCCTAGCCACAACGGGAAATCCCTGATTTTACCTTTTGATTCAGGCCACTATTCATTCCAGCTTAGAATAAATCCCAAAGGAAAGGGCAGTCTAAATTTTGAATGACAGGACTTTCAAAAAGAAACATAGCTGGTGATACGTTTTGAACGCACAAATTTTAATCAAACTAACTCAGATTTCAAATGGAAGGAAGACCCTCCACTCCGATCAGGTGAGAGGACAAGGAGCCCTTCACAGGTGTCTGCTCACCTGTCACCTTCCCAAGCTCTCCAGGACCGGCCACCTAGCCAAGCAGCACCTTAGCCTTTTCCCCTGGTGTCTCTTTAGCCTGATTTCTTTCCTTAGGCCACATCAGTCTCTGACACATCCCTTCCTCTTTGAGGGCCTGTCTTTCCCTCTAAAAGGGCAGCTCTAATAGGTCACCTCTCGTGTTGCCTGCTTTGTCCCCTCCCCTAGAACAGTTCGCCCATTTCAAGGGCACAATTCACTGGTTTCTAGTATATTCGTAGGGTTGCGCAGCTATCACCAGTCAGTCTAGGATATCTCTATCACCCCCCAAAAGTAACCCTTACTTAGCAGTCACTCGACTCCCCCCTGCCAGCCCCCCACAACCACAAACCCACTTTCTTTCTCTAGATTTGCCTAATAGTTTTAATAGTTCTTTGTATGTTTTGGATATGAGCCATTTATCAGTTCTCTTTCTTGCAAATATTTGCCCCTGCCAGCCCCCCACAACCACAAACCCACTTTCTTTCTCTAGATTTGCCTATTTTGGACATTTTATGTAAATGGAATTTGTACAATATGTGGTCTTTTGTGACTGGCTTCTTTTGCTGAGCATATTTTAAAGGTTCATCCAGTGCAGCAGGTGTCAGTAAATACTTCCAAAGTAATGTGGTGTAATAACGTTCCTCTGGAAAGGCCCCATTTTATTTCTCTCTCAGCTGATGGACATTTGGGTTGCCTCCGCTTTTCGGCTATGGTGAACAGTGCTGCTGTCAATATTCGTGTGTGGCTCTTCACGTGTATGTGGACATTGGTTTTCAGCTCACGTGAGTAAATACTTCAGAGCACAAGCGCTGGATGTACGGCAAGATGGTGTTCAGCTTTGTAGTCGGCGAACCCTCTTCCCCGGTGGCTGTGCCACTCTGCATGCCCACCAGCAATGAACGAGCGCTCCTGTCAGTCCACCTCCTCCCTGGCACTGGTGCTGTCGGAGTTCTGGATTTTGACCATTCCGTTGGGTGTCAAAGGGCATCTTGTTGCTTTAACTTGCTTTTCCTTGACGTCACAGGGTGAGCTTATCTGCCACCTGTCTGTCTTCTTTGGGGAGGTGTCCACTTCTTTTGCACGCTTTGCAAATGGTGTCTGTTTTTTTCTTTTTTGAGTTTTAATAGTTCTTTGTATGTTTTGGATATGAGCCATTTATCGGTTCTCTTTCTTGCAAATATCTTCTCCCCGTGTGGCTTGCCTTCTCATTCTTGTTTGTTTAGGTTTGGTTGTTTTAGTGTTGTCTTCTCATTCTTTTAAACTTTGCCTATTTTTAAGTGTGCTGAGTCTGCATTAATGTGGTGTAATAGCTCTTTTTGTATTTTACATACAAGCCCCTGATCAGGTTATCTGATTTGAAAATGTTTTCCATATTCTGTGGGCTGTCCCTTTATTTATGGTATTCTTTGCATCATGCAGTTTAAGTCTTGGTTCCATCAAATTTCTCTATTCTTTGCTTTTGTCATTTGTGCTTGTGGCCTCATATCTAGAAGACTGTGCAAACATCAGACTTTAAAGACGAAAAGGTACCTGCGTTACTTTGTATCCCTGCAGTCCCATGTCCTCTGTGCCTTTCATTTGATTTGGAGGAAAATGAGTAAGTTGGGTCAGATAGCGTATGTTTTGGATTTGCTTTCAACCTGTGACAATTCAAGCCTCCCTGATTTCTGGGGGTGTTTGTTTTTAATCCTCCTAAACAGAGCTTGTGCAGAGGCCTGGGCTCGGGGAGGATATGCAGCCGAGAAGGAGGAGAGACAGCAGTGGGAGAGGAGAGAGCGGAAGAAGATCACGGACAGCATCGAGGCCCTGGCCGCCATCAAGCGCCAGGCCGAGGAGAGGAAACGGCAGAGGGCAAGCCAAGAGCAAGGTGCGTGCTCTAGATCCAAGCAGCAGCCGGAGCTCCTCTGTTTAGAAATCCGGGCTGTTGAACTGGTACACTTTCATCTCTGGGATTGTTTTGTGTGTGTGTGTGGCAGGGGGAGACCCGAGGATCCATCTGCCCTTGGCCTGACGCACCTGCCTAGGGCAGGGAAGCGCCCCAACACCGATGGGCAGCTTTGGACCACTTTTAGTGATTAAAACACAATTTGTCAAACAGCCTCCAGGTTTTAAAATAAATGATATAACAATCACCGTAAATTTAGGGGCTTAAGACAATACAAGTTTATCACCTGATCACAGTTCTGGAGGTCCGAAGTCAGATGCGGTCTCGCTGGGCTAAACACAAGGTGTGGGCAGGGCTGTGTTCCTTCTGGAGGCTCCAGGGGAGAATGTGTTTCCTTGTCTTTTCCCGTTTCTCGAGGCGCTGCTCTCCGTGGCTCCTCGGCCCTCCGTCTTCAAGGCCAAGAGCACAGCATCTTCAGATCTCTCTCTCCAGCTCTGAACTTTCCTCTTCCCTCTTTCAAAGATCCTTGCAGTTCCACCTGGTTTGGCCGGGGTCTTCTCCCCATCACAAGACGCTTAATCTTAATCACATCTGCCAAGGCCCTTTGGCCATGTGAGGTCACACATCCACAAGTTCCAGGATTAGGATGGGGACATCTTCGTGGAGGCTTTGTTCTACGGCTGAGACCAGGAGCCCCACCCCCCCACCAGCCAACCTATGGTGGAGGCTTGTAGCAAGCGAGTGAGTCCTGGGTCTGTCCCTGCCCGTGCGGTCCTGGGGATGGTGCTCCAGGCACCCTAAAAAGCAAGAACCCCTTCTCCTCTTATACTCAGTAGAAGAGCCAGAGCCTCTCTCTGCTTTAAATGACATTTAGTGTTTTCCACCTAATTACAAAATGTGAATACACTACACATTGAAAACATGGAAAAGCACAAGTAATAACAGAACCAGAGCCAGAACCACTCAATATTTACCGCGAGTTATGTCCTGGCTTTTCCTCATGCACGGAGCAGATACATTTTTCAATAGAAAAAATGGCATAGCTATATTGCTTTCTGCCTACTCTTCGGAATCAGCATAGTACTATATTCCCATAAAAGAGACATTCTCCTGCAGCATGCTTTTTTCCCCATTTCCCACCTTTGACATTTGCTATTTTTCAAATTTTCAGAAAAGCTTAAGGAATAGTAAAACAGCTGTCCTGTCTATGCAGATCGGATGGTTTTGAACATGTGGGCACACACAGGCACACACACCTTCCTATTCGGCTGCCCCAATTGAAAGCAAAGGCAGACATCATGGTCCCTGACCCCAAACACCTTCGCCTGCATCTCCCAAGAGCCCCCTGCACTGTTTCCTAGCAGCTGTGCCCTGTGCCAGCAGCGCATGTGTTAAGCATCCTTCTTATGAACTTGGCCCCACCTACTCAGCACCCATGGCCTCAGCTGAGGAGTGTCCCTGCGCAGTTCACTGCGGCGGCAGGGGCTGGTCCTCCCAGGACGTCCCCAGCTCACCTCTGGACTTCTGCTCAGGGGAGGTGCCCGCGCCCAACAACGCAGAGGACACAGATGGCGGCGTGGAAGGGCAGGAAGGGCCTCCAGAGGACAAAGAAGGGCGGCGGAAGATGGAGCTGTTTGTCAAGGACAGCTTCGAGGCCAAGGACGAGCTCTTCACAGAAACGGCGGAAAAGTCGAGTCTCCCGGAGGAGCGGCCCGCAGAGGAGCTGCCCCTGGACGTCCACGGGGAGCCTGGAGGCCAGGAGCCAGGAGGGGTGCTGCCGGCCGAGGCCCCGCCGCCCAGCCCCAGAGCCGCCTGGGAAGGTAGGGGGTTGAGAAGCACCCTTCCGGGGCCCCGGGCTTCTGTCCACTCCTGACTGCTGGGAAGGTACCTAGAACCACACGGGGAGCCGGGACTGCGTTTCTCAGTGTCAGATTCAACCACGGGTGGGACAGTACCAGTGTATTTCATCTAACCCAGAGCATCTACAATATGGTCATTTAAATCAACGGAACATTGTTAACAAGAGGAGTTCCTGCTGTGGTGCCACAGGACGGGCGGCAGCTCTGCAGCATCAGCATGCAGGTCTGATCCCCAGCCCGGGCACAGCGGGTTAAAGGACCTGGCGTTGCCGCAGCTGAGGCAGAGGTGGTAACTGTGGCTCAGATCTGATCCCTGGCCCAGGAACGCCATAGGCCGCAGGGTGACCAAAAACGAAAAAAACAACAAAAACGAAAAAACAAACAAAAAAACAAATGATTAATGAGATATGTTCCCTTTTGTGACACTAAGCCTTCAAAATCCAGCCTCTATTTGCCATCTGCATATCTCAGTTCAGATGCTTACACTTAAATGATTCAGGGGAAATGGAGCCCAATGAAAAGAAGTGAGTTGTTTTGGACTGCTTCCATTTTTAAACTGAAATTAATTAAAAATACAGTTAAATAAAACTAAAAACCCAGCCCTTCAGGAGTGGTGACACTGCAGGCGCTCGGCAGCTGTATGTACACGGCTGCCCGGCAGTGACGCTGATCTAGAAGGGATCGGCACCGCCGGCAGGCTCTAAGCCAAGTTCCTGGGATCCTGCCGACTAACGGATAAACCAGGACTCGCCTGGGACACCGCCCGCGGCTGCTGCGTCCGTGGCGATGCGCCAGGCCTGGGACGCGCCCAGTCCATGCACCCCACTAGCACAAGCTCTAATCATTACTCCGTCTCACTGAGTTGGAAACTGTGGCTCAGAGAGGTGAAGTAACTTGCTCCAAGATGCAGAGCGAGGTCTGGTGGAGGCAGGAATTGAAGCCAGATCTGCCTGCAGAGACCAAGCTGGTCCCCACCTTGACTCACAACCATTCTCCTCCCCGCTTTTATCCCCCCCAGCCTTTGCTCTGGGCCCCCGAGCTCCGCACTGAGCGATCCCTTCTGGGTGTCCAGGAGGGGAGCTGGGTCATCAGAGCAAGTAGGTCTTTCTCCACTGCAGGTTCCTCAACCCCAAGAAAGGCGAATCTACATATAAAAGCCGTCTGTTTACAAAATCCCTTTTCCATTTACCTTTCTGGCATTGAGCACTGTATTTCCTTACAAGCCCGAGGCCTTTGGGAAGGATGGAGAAAAGGAGGCGACACATGATCCAACCAGCGTGGCTGAATTTCCCAGGCTCTCTCTAGTGTACTCCCATTCCGGAATCCCAAACCAGGGCGCACTGCCTGGGGGCAGGGGCAGGGCCACCTCCCCACCCCGATGCCGGAGGACACGTTCCGTGATTGCGCACTGTCCCAGAGACGCATGCTTCCCACCTCCACCCAATGACCCACTGTCGGGAGGACGCTAGCCCCCATCCTGTGGTCACCAGAACGGCACAGAGAACGACACAGCGTTTCCCTAAAACACACCACGAACAGGCGGGGCAGCACCTCTTCTAGACAGACACCCTGAGGTCAGACCCAAGTCCAGTCCCTTAACCAGCTGAGCCACGTCAGGCAAACCACAAAACCTCTGTGAGCTGCTCCAGCCGCTGTGAAGTGGTAACTGTTTCTGCCGAAGGAGGTCACGTAAGGAAACGCCCAATAACTGTAGGCTCTTCCCTGCCTCCCGCTTTCCCAGAACAAGCCAAAGCTAAGCAGATAGGTTTTAGGAAACAAAGGGACTTGGCAGCTCCGTGGACTTGGCTTCTGCTGGTGGGAACGTGGACACCATGGTGCCATGAGCCGGACATGGGGTCCAGGGGGAAGGGGTGGCCTGGCGGGGTGGAGGGGGAGCAGACCACTGTCGGAATTAGAACCTGAGACTCTATGGACACAGTCAAGCAGGAGAGACTACGACAACCGGCCGTGTAGGTGGCCCTCGACCCTCCTCAGCAGCCCCGGAGGCCCCGCCCACTTCCTTGTTTCCTTCTAAACTGTGCCCCACTATGGCTAACCGGGCATGGCGGGGCCTCAGGTGGACAGGGGACCAACGTGCCGTGAGAAAAGGGGGCCCTCCATCTCCACAATAATCACTGAAGCCAGGAGGCTATAGAGCAAGCGGAGAGCAGGACCAGAACATGCAGCCTGGAGCCCAGAGGAGGGGCACCCTGGACTCCAGATTGCCCTGGCAACGCCATGATGCTTCCCCAGGTCTCACTGATGCTGGTGCAGCAGGACGGGCTGTGAAATTTGATCACTGATGCTCGGGCCGTTCTTTCTGCGTCCCCTGGCCGATCAACCATGCCTCTTGTGAGGTTTCTGTGTGTTGTGCGTGGATTCCTGGCTGGTGCTTCCACCTCCTCGGAGTCATCTCCAGGCTCCAGAAAGGGGGCCCCTCTCCCTGTTTCTTTCCTTTTAGACATAACCCTGTCTAACCTGTGATGCTTGCGGCTCCTGACCCAGGGGCTGGAGGCTTTCAGACCTGAGGGTTTTGTCCTTCCTCTTGGAGTCCATCTTAAGCCCAGGTCTGCCCATCTGACCACAGTGTCGGAAACTACCTCCAAGATTAATAACTCTGAATTGTTGTTCCTTAGAATCGGTTCCCCAGATGGTGGCCGCTGCAAGTGCAGCAGGTACAGAACTCGACAAAGCCCAAGACTTGGAAGCCGTCGGACTGGTGACAGAGAAGCTCTTCATAGACGTACGTGATCAGAGCATGTGGTTCCACGGGGCGGCCGGTCAGATCAGACACAAACCTCCCAGAGCCTCGCTGCCCAAAGTGCGGTCCCTGGGCCCGCAGGCGTGGTCCGCAGGCGTGGTCTCCCCCGGGGGCCCCACCCCAGACCCGCTGCTCAGGATCTGCAGTTCATAAGCCCTCCCCAGGGGTCCATGCCCGTGCACCTTCAGGAGGGAGAGTGTCTGCCCCCGTGAGTCCCCTCGAACTGTCTACACCACTCTTGATGCGTTTTCCCCGACGAAGTTACACGGCAAGGCAGTCCCATGTGGCCAGCCGTGCAGAGAACTGTTGGGAAAGTGGCATTTCATCATCAGAGCCTCTAATTCTATGGACAGCTGCCCACCTTCAGGGCCTGTCGCTGCGCCTGCTCCCAGGCGTGACTGTCCAGCGTCCCGTTCCCCGAGGGCCGGTTCAGCGAGGGGCCGCCTGGCCTTGGGCCTGGAGGATGGCCTCCTCCCTGAAGCCCTTCGGCTCTGCTATAGTCTCACGTGCTGTGCCCACAGGCACGGGGCCCTTGGGGGTGTGCGCGTTCTGTCACGACCCCCGGGAACTGTGCTCTGGTGGGGCAAGGATGGGGGCTGGTCCTCCCACCTTTGGCCTCACACCCAGTGGGCGGCTGGGGAGCCCCCTGCTCGCCCGCAGGACAGCCGGCCTCTCTGCCCACGAGCCAGCTCCTTCCCTTTAAACCATGTGCACAACTTTGCCTGCACCCCGCCCGCTTCCTCCATCAACGTCCTCACTGGTGTCTCATTCCCAACCTCATGGTCTCACATGGTTCAGTAAGGGTTCAACTGAGCACAGGCACTATTCAGCGTAGACTTCCAGTTTCCTGGACCTACAGATACACAGGACAAAACACGAGTGGGCAGTTCATGCTTCACATTTGAGAACTGACCATACGCAGGACCACAGCGCTTAAGAGCTAATCCTGACTGCCCTTCCTCTCGGACCAGCACCGTTTCAGACACATCTCGTATTGATTGACTGAACCCTTCCAATAACTCTAAGACGTAGGTCCATTATCCAGCCCCATTTGACAGAGGAGGAAATTGAGAAACAGAGAGGTTAAGTAGCTCTCCCAAGGTTACCCAGCCAGACCACGGTGGAGAAGAAACAGCAACCCAGGAGGCGTGGCTCCAGAGCTCACGCATCCAGCCCCAGGCTGTGCCTGCCCCACATGCTGAACGGGCCGGACGAAGACAGCCCCAAACACAGCACACGACAGAAAAGCCCCCCAGGTCTGAGTTCCAAGATATAGTCACTCCATGCCACGCAGAGTTCCGAGACTCACTTGTACGTAGGCGGGCAGCCCCCAGGGGAGCTGCCTGCGTCTCTAGTGCCAGAGTGGGAGAAGCGGGACTTCTTGCAACAGGTCACACCTTGCATCTCTCTCACTGATGACATCCGAGTACCTGTAGTGGCCGTGTGCCTGTGTCCCACGGGGCCGGCATGTCCCTCCACACTCCCGGGCAGGAGGCTCGGGCTTGGTGGCTGTGCTGCTGGCCGGCTGGCCGCTGAGAACGCACCTTCCAGCTGACGGGGGTCATTTGCTCTCGTAGGACCTGCCTGACCTGGAAGACGTCGATGTGGGTGGATCTCCGGGAGACCAGCACGAGGTGACCGTCCACGTCTCCCCAGAGCTCCACCGTCACTTCCAGCCCCGTCACTGGCCAAGTGGCTCAACTAGAAAGCCACATGCCCTTTGCACTTGAAGCACTGCCCTCCTCGTTTTCACCTCCCCTAAGGAAATGTGGCTGGGTACTGCTGCTCCCCTGGGGTTTTACAAATAGCTGCTTGGGTTTTCTTGTTTTCTGGCTGCACCTGCAGCATGCGGAAGTTCCCAGGCCAGGGATCGAACCTGCACCACAGCAGTGACCTGAGCCACTGCAGTGACAACACCTGATCCTTAACCCACTGAGCCACACGGAACTCCTACCACTGATTTCTAAAAGCCATGTGCTGTACATAATTACCTGAACAGTCTGTCCTGCTGATGGATCTGCACGTTTTTCTAGTGAATGTCTGTACTACAGCCACAGGCAAGCAGGCGAGGGAGGGAGGGAAGAGCGTGGCAAGAGTGGAGGAGGCCTGATGGGACCTTCTCCCAGATTAACCAGACCCTCCTTCCTCGGGCTCTGGAGCCGTGCGAGCTGCCCCGGGGGCGAGGACAGGGGAGCCTAGGATGTGATTCCAGCACAGCAGCTCATGGAAGGACACAGACACACGAGACCACCGTTCCGTGGGGGTCTGGCCCCCAAAGCATGGCTGGTAGCCAGGTGGAGGCACAGTTGCAAGAGGCCAAGGCTCGCAGATGAGCCCGGTCGGGGACCCGGGAGGGTGCTGATGCAGCAGGAACAGGGTGGGCAAGGGCTGCGACACACAGAGGCCCGACAGAAACAGGGGGCTGCAGGGAGTGGGCCCTGCGCGGGGCTCGCCTCGGCCTCGAGGGCTGAGAACGGGCTGCCGAGGAGCGGCCAGCCTGGGGCCCGACTCACAAGCAGCCAGTGCTCTGCTCCCTCAGGCCTTCTTTTTTTTAATGGAAGTCGAGTCAATTGAGCACGCTGTGTCCGTTTCCAGTGCACAGCAAAGTGGCTCGGTTACACATGCACACATCTGTATTCTTCTCCAGAGGGCTTTTCTCGATGTGGCAACAGAGTGTGATAGATAAAAAAAAGAATTAATACCGTGCGTTTCAGAGGTCAAATCCATGTTTTTTTCTTTTAACAGACAGGCTTTCCAAAGATTACAGCCATCTCCAGCTTGAGTGAGGACAGTGACCCTGAGCTGGACCACAGCTCACTCCCAGAGCTGGAAAACGCGTGCCCGGATGTGCTTTCCAATATATTCGCCTTCCCCAAGGCCGCCTCCAGGGAGGCCGAGACGGAGACGCCCTTTTCAGACCTATACAAAGCAGCGGCGGAGCGAGAGCTGGACACCCACAGCAGGGACACCGGGGCCCCTCGCCCGCTGATTCAGGAGCTGGACGACGACCAGGAGTCTTCAGGGCACCCGCCCCCGCCCCCGGCCTGCGAACGAGAAGCAGCGCCGCCCCCACGCAGTGAGGGCCAGGAGGGGGACCCGCTTCCGGCCCCTCCTCCAGGTAATGCCACCCTCCTTCGAGATCACAGAGACTGAGAGCCTCTCGTTGGGGAAAAGCACCGGGAACCACCCAGACCCAGGGCGGGCGGGCCTTTGCCCTGAGAACCCCGTGTTCCTGGAGGCGGTCACCCATGACCTCTCCAAAGACTGCGGAGACCCCTGCAGACCGCGGCCCTAGGCGCACAACCCCTGCTGCTCAGCAGCCTAGGCCGAGAGGCCACCAGGCCAACCCCCTTCCAGGGCTCCTCAGGCCTGCAGATCCGGCCACCGGTTCAGCAGCCCTTGCGCAGCCAGGGGGCCTGCACCTTACCCCTCCCCCGCAGCCTCCGCCTGCGGCCTTTCCAAACCAAGGCTTCCGAGGGAAGGTGGGGACCGGTGACATCACGGCTGGGAATGTGGGACCAAACAAGGGCTACAGCAGGCCTGGGGTGTGGTTCATCACGGGCAGGCCAGGGACCAGGATGAAGAGTGTGGGATGGGGCTGGCTGGGAAGGGGCTCCGCAGGGGAGCACCGCACCCACACTGCCCGGCTGGCGGCACAAGTGAAGCCACGTGCTGACGTGTGTCCCCAGTCTGGTGCAGTTCCTGCTTGCTGGGGACAGGACAGAAGGGTAGCTTTTCGTTCAGAGCCTGCCTCTGGTGTCCAGCTCGGGGAGTCTGCTAGATGCAGACAAGTCCATCCTAACCCAATGCTGGCCGCTGGTCGGCAGCCTGCGTGGCTGCCTCCAGGCCCGCACACCGGGTAAGGTGGGGGCAGCCGTTCTGCCCGAGAACACCGGGTCCCCCCGCAACTCTTAGGAATCAGCCCCGAAAGGGCGTAAGTCCAGACTGAGACGCAGCCCGAGGAGCTCCTGGAGCCCGAGGCGGGAGAAGACCAGAGGGACACTGAATTTAGCCTGGACTGAGCCCAAGGCGGCCCCGCCGCTCCTGGACTAACGGGGACAGTCCTGAACCCCAGAAGACATGGGTCTCCCTTGGTGGGTCTCCCCTTCACCAGAGCTGCTGGTACCAAGCACGCCTGGGGCCTTGGCTCACCTCGCCCGTGGGCGCAGCCTCTGCAGGTGTGGACAGCGCCATGCTCCCTGCTCTCAAAGCCTAACAAACCCGGTTGTTTGAGGCATAAAGTGTGTAAGTGCAGTGTTTCCCTTGAGCATCATAAACATTTTGGCATCCACATGAGTCCCTGTCTTATTGATTAAATGTCCCTGCAAGTCATGCGTGATTCATTTCGGCAGGTACAGGCCTCTGCACCTGTGATCAGAAACCCGGGTTGCGCCCCCGAGCCCTGTGTCACTTCCAGGGCTGTCTCCCTGTGGGAAAGAGACTCCTCACAAGAGCCACAGAGCCTGACGCATCAGACCCTAAAACCACGTGAGGCGACGCAGCTGGCCTGAGAAACTTGATCGTGCAAAACCAGGCTCAGCTGACAAGTTTATTTGACCCCTAAACGTGGGTCCAAAGTGCCTCCCTCTACAAAACATCAGATCGTGACACAAACTTAACACACGCAGGAGCACCGGCAGCTCCTTTCGCGGTCACCCAGTACGCAGGAGCCTGCGCCGCCAACCCCAGCGTCACCGGTGGCCCGTGTGTAGCGGAGGCCTCAGCTGACTGAGGCCCTGTTTCCAGCACAACACTGTGGCTGGAGGGGCTCCTGGCGACACTGACCTTCAGGACGGGCCCCTGAGCAGGAGCTACAGGAGCAGGAGCTACAGGAGAAACAATGATTTGCTGTCCTCCTTCCTTCGATGTGGCTCCTAATCGCTTCCGCCTTCCACAGTCTCAAGGGCCTTCAGAAAGCAGCAGGCTCTGCACCCTGCAGACCGTTCTCCGTTTCCCGTTTCAACCACGAAAGGCACAGCTGGTTTGGGCGAAGGGCTCTCAGGTGGGGGCAGCACGTCCGGCCTCAGAAGCCCATGCGGGGCTTCTTCCGCTGTGACTGAGAGCCGGAGGGGACTGCTGCCTGCTGCCGGGGGGTGGCCCGGATGCTGGAGGCCTGGGTGGAGGACACGGTAGCACCCTCTGGAGTGTCCCCTCGGAGCGGCAGCCTAACTGAGCGGTCCCGAAGGGCCTGCTTCCTGGAGGGGGTGGCCCGGATGCTGGAGGTCTGGGAGGAGGGGGCAGAGGCCCCTCCCGGGCTGTCCCCTCGGAGTGGCAGCTCAGCCATGTAGTCTCGAAGGGTCTGCCGCCGCTCAGAGGGGACACCCTGGGCCCACGGCTCCTGGGTCAAGTCCTGGGAGGGCGGGGTCACTGGGGGCTGAAGCCGGGCCTCTGCAGGTGTCTGGTCTGGGCTGGGAGGGGGGCTGGGGGCGTCTGAGAGATCCAGGCGGCCACTGAGAGAGGAGAAGGTGCTGGACAGCTGAGTCCGGCGCTTGGGCCGCTTGGGCTGTTTCTCGGGCCCCGAGCTGGCACCCCGCTGCCTCTCCCACCAGCCTGCCACCCGGCCCTCCCAGGCTGCCTCCAGACGCTCGCTGAGCTCGTCCCCGGGGCCGGGCTCGGGCGCGGGGGGCCGCTCCTCAGAGAGAAGCAGGCCCAGGTCCCTGGGCCGCAGGAGCCGGCCCTGGGCCATGGCCGTGCGCAGGCCCTCGGGCACCTTCCCGTCAGGTTTCTGTGGCTCAAAGCAGCCCAGCAGGCGGCGGTGGGAGAAGGCGGGTGCGGCCCACACGGGGGCAGCCGGTGGCACCTCCAGCAGGGCCTTCAGCCACCGCCCGCAGCGGGCAGTGGCCTGCGGGGTCCAGGAGGCGGTGGGGACAGGGGGGTCGGGCCCGGGCTCTGCCTGGAGGCGGAGGCGCTGGTGGAAGACGTCTCCAGCTGCTGAGAGATGGAAGAGGGACAGGACTGGTGCGGAGGCAGAGGGCGGGATGGTGGCGGCCAGACCTGCAGACAGATGACAGTGACCCCAGGGCCTGGCAGCGGTGTGGCTCCCCAGTCCCGCTCTGTCGCCCCAGCGCACCTATGGTTGGTGCTTTCAGACGCTCCTGCAGCCACCGCTGACTCCTGGGCTCCAGCAGGGGGAAGGCAGAGAGGGAGTCGCTCCTGGAAGGGAGAGACTGGGGGGGCCCCGCCAGCCGGGGTGCGGAGGCCCCCTCTCCTGGAGGAAAGACAGACGGCTGAGGCCTTGCCCAGGCCCAGCCCCGCACGCCTCCCGCCTGCGCCGGCCCCTCACCTGCCAGGTGCAGCAGCAGCAGCTCCCCGGCCTGGCCTGCCAGGAGCAGCGGCCGCGGGCAGCCGGGGCGGGGCGGGGGCAGCAGCCGGGCCAGCAGGGGAGCGGAGGGCAGGCCGTGGTTCCACTTGAGCAGGGGCACCAGGGGGAGGCGCTCATCCACCAGGTAGAGTGAGAACTGGGGGTCCGGAAAGAAGACGGGGCGTGGGGGAAGGGTGTGACAGACGGGTCTCCCGGGGTGGCCCCCATGGCCGTCTCCTGTGCCCCACACGGCTCTCAGGGTGAGTGCCACCACTGAGGGGTCACAGAACTCGCTACCCGGCCCCTCTCCGGCCCCACCTGCCCAGCCTTGCACGGGAGGCGTTTCCGGAGCAGGAGGTGCTGGCAGAAGGGTCTCGGGAAAGGCTTTTCCTGGCCTTCCCCAAGCTCACCCACCCTGGACCCACGGCTGAGACACCCCACTAACACCCAGGGTCCTGGAGCGGCTGGGGTGGGCAGCACCGTGCCCCTTTAGCCGACATGCAGGGAGGTCGTCCAGCTTTGGCCCCCACCACCTGCAGTTGTCCTGGACCGTCCCAGTGACACGTGAGACAGTGCGGGACAGAGCAGAGGCCCCTCACCTGGGTGCAGACGAGGTGCAGTGTGGGGTGCAGGCACTCAGGGCTGTGCTCCCCCAGGTACTGGGTGAGCAGGATGCGTTCTCCCTTCTGGCACGAGGCTTCCGCCCCTCCGCGGAAAAGCAGCAGCCCGCAGCCCGGGGGGCCCTGGGGAACCGCGCGGGTCAGGCCTCCTGCAGGCCATGGCCCCCGCTGCCCCGCCCCACCCCGGCCCGTCTCTGCCCTCACCTGCGTGTCCACCACTTTCACCCCCGTGCGATCACCCACAGTCAGCACTCGAGGGTGGGCGGTGAAGTCTGCCCAGCGCCAGGGAGAGGGGTCCCGGAACACGAGGGTCTCGGAGTCCTTGTAGATCTGCCGCAGCCTTGGGGAGACAGCCAGGCATGGGGGCACGGGCTGCCGGGGGAGACCGGGGAGCGCCGGCCCGGGGTCCAGGACAAGGGCCACGCTCTGGGGGAAGGGTTTTGTGGGGAAGGGGCATTACCCGTCCTGGGGGGTCCACAGGCAGACGGCTCCAGAACGGCTGCAGACGACCAGCTCTCCGGGCAGGTGAGGGCTACAGGGCACACGGGTGTGAACGCCGCCCGTCCCCGCCCCGCGCCCGGCTCCGCACAGACCACGCCCCTGAGCCCCTCACCTGAGGCTGATCCCCGTGGCCCCCTTCTCAACCTGCAGCATCTGTAGAGGGGCCGGCTGGCCCTGCTTACCGACTGACCACAGGCCGCAGTGGTAGTCAGAGCGGACGGCCAGCAGTGCTGCGGACACAGACGGTCAGGGTCAGGGTCAGGCAGCAGCGCAGTGGGCGCCACAGGAGGGAGCGTCTGCGGGCCTTACCTTCTCCCTGCACGGTGCGGGTCACCACCTGCCGGACAGGTCCCCGGAGCTGGATGTGGCCAGGGCCTCCGAGAACCCGGGGCTCACTGCCTGGGCTCAGACTGACCTTCTGGAAATCTGCGCCTCTCGCTAAGGATCAGGTCCTGAGCTCTGGCCACTCGAGCCCCCAACTTCCTGCCCATCTCTGGACCGCGCCCAGCACGGAAGGATACACAGCGTGTCCAGGGCACCTCCCGCGGGGTAGACCAGCTGCCCGGCCGCTGGCGTCCTGCCGGGCACCCAGGCCAGCGCGCCCCCGGTGAAGGTGTCATCCAGGAGCAGCCGCTGCCAGCGCAGGGCCAGCTCCTCGTGCAGCAGCTCTCCCAGGAGGCTGGCCACTGACGTGCTCAGGATGGGGCCCCCGAGGATGGAGAACCGGCGCTGGCGGTAGCTGAGGTAAGCCCAGGGACAGCTGCGGGGAGAGGACGGCAGGAGGGCCGGCTGTGGGGGACAGGGAGGCGGGCGGGGGACCATCCCAAGGGAAGCCAGGCGCAGCAGCATTTTTTAACCGACCTAGCACTTTTTCTTTTGGGAAACCGCCCCACCCTGTTCCTGTGCTGCGGTGTCATGACCCAGACCTGGCCACTCGGAGTCGGCCACTGCCCCTGGTCAGAACGATCAGCTCACCCACGCCAGGCCAACCACACCTTTGCCGGGACTTCCTGTGATGTCTCAGGGAGGCCAGTGGCCCCTTCCCTGGAATTCTAAGTCATCCTGCTGCCACTTGGAAAGAGCCTGTCTAGGAATTAAGCCAGGCAGAGGCCGGTGGATAAGAAAATACAAGACACAGAGGCCGACTGACATCTGAACACCTGGATGCAGCCATGCCTGTAGTCCACAAACGTACAGTCCCTCCTCCCCTCGGTGCAGCTGGGAGTTCTGTATGAGCAAGTACGGCTCACGACTGCACTCAGGGTGTGTGGTGTGAAAGCAACTGTGACAAAAGCCAGCATCTGTGCCCTGGCTCCTTCCACTGCCCCACCACTGGCTAGGCCTACCCATCCGCCCTCACTAGCCACTTGCCCCCAGGGCTGGTGTCCACCGAGGTCCTGGAGTAGCCTCTTCACACTGACCACTGTCTTCTTCTTAGAGCGGCTCTGTGTGGAAAGGCCTCGTCAAGCTCGCACAGCCTGGGGCTCACCCCAGCGTGAAGTGGGGGCCCCCTCTCCTGGCTGGCCAGGGGTTACTCACCTGGGCTCCCTCCAGTTTGAAATTCTCCAGCATCAGCTGCCCCAGGGGTGCAAAGGCGATGTCCCCATGGTCCCACAAAAACCGGCTGAGCTGCAGGAGGAGAGGAGGCTGGGTCACTAGGCGCAGCCCCAGCCACACAGCACGTCCCCTGTGGGGCCACCTACCTGCTCAGTGCCATCCAGCACGGCTCGGGGCTGCCTCCGGAACTGGTAGCCTCCCCGGAAAAGCAGGTCCCGGGCAGTCACGCCAGGGTCCCAGGGGTCTGCGGGAAGAGTGAGGCTGGGGAAGGGCCCAGAAGCGGGGCTGGGTGTCCCGGGTACCAGAGGTGGGGCGGAAGCAATCAGCTGGGAGAGGAAACGGCCTCGGGGGAAAGGAGCACAGGGAGCAGCTGCGGAGGGGCCGCGAGGATGAAGAGCCTTACCGGGACCAGGAGGCAGCAGGGGAAGCGGCCCGGGGGTGTCCAGCTCCCAGAGCAGGCCCTCGGCCCTGCGTGGCGCCCCATCCTGAGGAAACATAACCACGGCCACAAGGTGACAGTGTGCTCCCGGCCAGGGCCTTGCTAGCTCTTGTGCTTTCCTATCTCATTCCATCCTCACGAGGAGCCAGATCAGTCGCTCTGTGGACGAAGGACGTGAAGGCACGGGGTGGCCATCCTTTGTCCCAGGCAAGAGCCAGTGCAGTGAAGGGCTGGGACTGGAGCCCAGGCGGCCTGACTTCAGTCTGTGCTTTGACCTCCAGGCTCCACTGGCTCTCAAACGGGCCCTCAAGCCTTTACCAGCCAACCCGAATCCCACTTGAATCTCACTTACACTCAAGAGACTTTGTGGTCACCAAGTCAGGGCACCCACAGGCCACCCGACTCCCACGGGGCTGGCCTGAGACGGCCCGGCTCCACACCCGGGGAGCCGGCAAGTGCGGCTGCTGGAGGGGCCAATCTGAGGGAAGACTTGCCAAGGAACACCCCGCCCCCGGCCCCACCGGGTCTCTTACATTTCTGGCTCGCTTGCCTGTGCCCGCTGTAACCCTCCGGCTGAGGCTTCCAGGAGGTGTGCCCTCCCCGTCCTGTTTGTTCAGCAAAGACTCATTGAGCAGCCCCGCCCCACTGGGCTGGTTCAGCATCCTCTCGGCTTCGCTCCTGGGGCCTGTTCACTGGTCTATTCTCGCTCAAGCTCACTCTGTTCCCCGATGGCAGGGAGAGCATCTGACTCACACTGGATGCCAGAAGGCACCTGGCACCTAGGCGGGGCTGCTCAATGAGTCTTTGCTGAACAAACAGGACGGAAAAAAGAGGGAGAGGGAGGCAGGAAAGAGCGAGCCAGCAGCTCCCGCGCAGCAGCCCTCGGTGGTCGGCAGAGCATCCCTGGTCCCCAGAGGTGGGCCCGTGCGAGGAAAGGGAGGCCAGGCACCAGCGCCCGCCCCGGAGGCGCCCACCAGGGCTGTCCCCGCCACCCTCACCTCAGAGGTCCGGGGCCGGGGCTCCGGCAGGGTCAGCGCGTCTCTCCAGCTGCACATGAAGGGCACGTCAGGGACATTGCTCAGACCAAGGGGACCGGTCATAAACAAGGAGGGCGGAAGGGGGCTGGGGAAGTCCATCCTGGAAAACAAGAACCGCACGTCACACTGGCCCTGCTCAGAGACCTGAACCTGACAGTGGCTTCCGGCGTCCCTGGGGAGGCCAAAGGTGCCCCAAGGGGAGCAGAGTTTCTTTGGGGAAGCAGCTAACGAAGAACAAATACGTAGCCCAATGCCTGGCAGTAAAAAGTGCTCTATTAAAACCAACCAACCAGCTAGAAAGGAGGGGAGGGGAGGGCCGATTCGCAGTGGCAGAAGGCATGTGACCCTCCCCCGCACAACCAGGCAGCCACGCAATGAACCAGGTGGTAGGTAGGTGACAGGACAAAGTCAGGTGGCGAGGGGTCAGCTTCCATTCCTCTTTCATGTCTCATAATTATACATCCTTAGACTACACGCTCAAGACAAACTCAAGTCCCCAAAGCCAGGGACAATGAGTTTTATTAGTCAGCCTTCCCATTGTTAAGTAAAATACCTTCCAAAAAATCCAGCTGACTGGGTGTTGAATAATAAATTATGTCAAAGGCCTTTGGTAAATACATAGTGTCCCAGAAAAGCAGAAAAATAATCCCCCCCGCCTTTTACTTCTTCTTGCAGCTACTCCTGGAGCATATGGAGGTTCCTGGGCTAGGGGTTGAATCGGAGCTACAGCTGCCGAGCTACACCACAGCCAGAGCAATGCGGGATCCGAGCCGAGTCTGAGACCTACACCACAGCCCACAGCAATGCCAGATCCTTAACCCACTGAGCGAGGCCAGGGTTTGAACCTACATCCTCACAAATACTAGTTGGGATCTTAACCCACTGAGCCACAATTGGAACTCAAAACCCCTCTTTTCTTTTTTAATTAACCACAAAAATAACAGCAGCGCTCATTTACTGAGCGCCAGCATGTGCCACACAATGGCACTACATGCCTTACTCTTCCACTGCCTCTAACAGAGCTCAGGAAACTGAGGCTCAGCAAAGAGCAGCCTTCCCAAGGCCAACAGCTTGATCCTCCATCAGATCCAAAGTCCAAGTTCTGAACCACAACTCACTTTCCCACGCATCCGGAAGCAAACACCAGCATTAGAGTTTCAGAGGCAAAACTCTTTCCCCGGGAACTGCGGCTGCACTGTACCTGCTTATTTTGTAAACTTTGACATCCATGCACCCTCAACACCACGCAAGATGTCCACCACACAGTAAATGCCAAGAAAAACTTGTCAAATGAATGAATGTGTGTTTCTCTGGGTATGTCAGCCTCACTCTACTTGTGGTTTCTGTGTAGTCTTCTCCTCTGCAAGACTGATCTCCAGAGGCAGTGACAGGATCTGATTCATTCTTGAGTTCCTGGTGTCTGGCTGCTGCTGTCATTCTCTTTTCCCTAACAGGAGAGCACAGCGGCAGGGATGTGTCTTTTCACTGCAGGACCCTTTCTCACTATCTGCTTAGAATGAACACCACTGTCCTTCCTACCCACCTACAAAAGTCCTAGTCATCTTGCAGATTCCCGGTCAGGACGCTTCTCCCAATTCTCCTCACCCTATCCCACCACACCCTGCACCCTTCCTCCTGAGGACGTCTTCCGATGTGGGGTTAGATACTTAAAGATGAAGCTACAGTCCAGACTGCTCCAACAGTCCCCATGGGGAAGGAACTTTATCCCCCGTGCTTTGCTATTTGCTACATGGTAACAATCAATACTTATAAGCTGAAGGAACAAATCCAGGAATTGAGGAAGGGGAGGAGAAAGGAACCAAACAGCCTTAAAAATACATAGGCTGAAGGCGCTGGTGGAGCCCATGACCTCAGAGAGGCCCCAAGCAAGAGAGCCTAGAGTTTTCGCCCTCGGCTGGACATCTAAGGCTGCAGGGTTAGTCAGACCTGCGGGAATTCCAGTTCGGGCACGGCAAAAGGCGCGACGGCCAGGGGATGGGAGAGTGGATGCCGGCGGCCCTTCCCCTCAGGCATCCACTCGTCCACGCCCTCCCCATGCACCTCTCCCCACTCCACCTCCAGGCCCCAGAACTTCAACCCAACAACAGCAGCAGAGACTTCGCACCAAGCGCTGGGTGTCGGTTGTTGCTACCACGCCTTATATCGGCGGGATCCTCCCAACTCCAGGAGCCAGCGGCTGCTAATAAACCACTCTGGAGCCCGCGGACCTGAGCAGAGGAACCTGCCTCTGAGTCCCGCCCGGGCGCCGCGGGCACTTACGTGGCTCGCCGCGCTCGTCTGAGAAAGGAACCTCCGCGTGCTGTTCGCCTGACCCTTGGGCCACGATGGAGACCCAAAACTGAACCCAAACTGTAATTCTTCCACGGGACCTCCCACAACAGCGAATACCCGTCTTCCGGGCTGGGCCAGAAGTGCTTCCTCCAAAGCAGGAAGTCCCGCCTCCCAGCCTGGCCTCATGCGTGCCCCAGAGCGCCACCTCCCGGGCGGAGGGGGAATGGGGGATGGAGGCGGCCCTGTGGGCGGTGGAAACAAAATCCCATCAAATTCCAATGGTGGGGTCCAGGTGGAAGGGTGTGCGAACCTCACCTCTTCTTAACTAACTCCCCATTTTACAGGATTGTCGTATTAATTCACTTAACAAACACTGGGCACCTACTGTCAGCCAGGCACTTTATTAGTCAGCAGGAATCCTACTGATTGTCCGTATATACTATGCAACAGGCTTTACAAATAGAGGTTCGGGTACCCCTGGGAGGGCATGAGACTTTCCCAGTGGTCAGGCAAATACAGCTTTTGGCATTGTTTCTCAAAATCTAGCGAGCATCGGCTTCACCTGGAGTGTGTGTTAAAACAGTTTCTGGGAGTTCCCTTCGTGGCTCAGTGGTTAACGAATCCGACTAAGAGCCATGAGGTTGCGGGTTCAATCCCTGGCCTTGCTCAGTGGGTTAAGGATCTGGCGTTGCCGTGAGCTGTGGTGAAGGTTGCAGACGCGGCTCGGATCCCGCGATGCTGTGGCTGTGGCAAAGGCCGGCAGCTACAGCTCCTGTTAGACCCCTAGCCTGGGAACCTCCATATGCCGCGGGTGCGGCCCTAGGTAAGGCAAGAGGGCAGAAAAAAAAGAAAAGAAAACAGTTTCTGATTCTGTGAGTCTGGGGCCTGATAAATTGGATTCCTATGTTGCCAGGTGATGCTGATTCTGCTTGTGGCGAGAGCACCCGTTAAGAACCACTGGGCGATCATAAATATTACCATTAACCAGGCCAGGAGTTTTCAAATCTGAGTGTGCACCAGAATCCCCTGGAGAGCTTGTTATAACTGTTTGCTGGGCCCCACCCCCAGAGTTTCCTGGTTCAGTAGTTCTGGGATGTGATCTAAGAATTTGCATTTCTAATAAGTTTCCAGTGATGCTGATGCTGCTGGTCCAGGAGCCACACTTTGAGAACCATTCATTTAAAGAATCAATTTCCAGGAGTTCCTGTCATGGCTCAGTGGTTAACGAACCCGACTAGTATCCATTAAGGATGTGGGTTCGATCCCTGGCCTCGCTCAGTAGGTTAAGAATCTGACATTGCCTTGAGCTGTGGTGTAGATCGCAGACATGCCTCAGATTCCACATTGCTGTGGCTGTGGTGTAGGCCGGCAGCTGCAGCTCCGATTTGACCCCTAGCCTGGGAACCTCCATATGCCACAGGTGTGGCCCTAAAAAGACTAAAAATAAATAATCAATTTCCAAATCTGCAGCTTTCATCTGTATAGATTTTATCTGGGAGGTGCTTAGAGTCAGATGGCTCTGAGGTTTCTTACCCTCTGGGGAGTGTGGCCGGAGATGGGTGCTGAACAAGGGGACCATTCCAAAAAGTAAAATTCCCGCTGTGGCTTAAGAACCCGACCCAGTGTCCATGAGGATGTGGATTCAATCCGTGGCGTTGCTCCTTTGTTTAAGGTTCCACGGTTGCTGCAAGCCGAGGCATAGGCTACAGATCTATCTCGGATCCCGTGTTGCTGTGGCTGTGGCGCGGCCCTAAAAAGAAAAAAAAAATCATTTGGAGAGCGTTACCCCTAAACGGGATTAGCTGAGTCTGCATCTCCCCAGTATGTGTGAAACTGTATCAGAAAGATGATTATAATACATAATAAATCAAAAATTAAACCTTTTATAACTACTCATGACTAAAAAATTAGGGGCTACATGGTTTTTCAAAATTATTTTGGGGCGTGTATCCCCTGCAAAAACTGAGGGCCATATATATTAGTTTCCTATTATTGCTGCTGTAACAAATTCCAGAAAACTTAGAGACTATAGACAACATGATATCATATAGTTCTGGAGGTCAGAGCCTGAAAGGGTCTCAACGCACTAAAATCAAGGTGTCAGTAGGTCCCTGTTCCTTTCTGGAGGCTGAGGGAAAAGTCCCTTTTTTTTTTTTTTTTTTTTTTGCCTTTTCCAGCTTCTGAAAGCTGGCCGCATACCTTAGCTCATGACTCCTTCCATCTTGAAAGGCAGCAACGGCCAGTTGAATCTTTCTCATGATGTCATCTCTTTGATTCTAACTCTTCTCTATCTTCCTCTTTTAAAGACCCCAGTGATTACACTGGGCCCACCCAGATAATCTTCCCTTTTTTTTTTTGTCATTTTAGGGCCGCACCCGTGGCTTATGGAGGTTCCCAGGCTAGGGGTCTAACAGGAGCTGTAGCTGCCGGCCTTTGCCACAGCCACGCGGGATCCGAGCCGCGTCTGCGACCTACACCACAGCTCATGGCAACGCCAGATCCTTAACCCACTGAGCAAGGCCAGGGATCGAACCCACAACCTCATGGTTCCTAGTCAGATTCATTTCCACTGCGCTCCGACGGGAACTCCCATCTTCCTCTCTTAAATTCAGCTGATCACAAACCTTAATTCCACCTACAACCATAACTCCCCCTTGCCATATGATGTAACATATCCATAGGCTGTGGTAATCAGGATGTAAGCATTTTAGGGACAATTATTTTGCCTGCCACACCCCTATTCCACATCACCCATCGAGCTTCTGCACCAAGCCAGCCCCATTTCTTCCCTCCTTTCCTTTCTACAGATAAGCTGTTAGGTTTCTTCTTGTTACTGATATATACTTAACATGCAGTAAAATGCACAAGTCTTAAGTGTACACTCATGAAGCTGCACATGCATGTAAATGCACCTAGCCTCCCCCCAGTCAAAACAAGAACATGTCCATCACTCCAGAAAATTCCCTGGTCACTTTCCAGTCAATACCTCTTTGAAGAAGTAACAATATTTCTGCCATCACTGCAGACAAATTTTGCCAGCTCAAGAACTTTATATAAATAGAATCATGTGAAAGATAGTACTTTCAGTCTGATGTCTTTCACTCAATAGGCATATGTTATTATGTGTGTAACAGTAGTTTCCTTTCTTAAAAAATGTTATTACTGAGTAATAGTCCATTGTCATAGTGGTGTCTATAAATCACCACTTTGTTCATGAAATTTCCTGCTGGTGACATTTCCGGGTTTGCCAAAGCTGGTGAAGTCTCATTTGTGTAGCCATCATTCCTTCTCTGAACACCTGCTATGCCATCCTTCTACTAGCTATAATTCTCTTTGAACTGTGCGTGTGCACATGTACGTATAGACACACACACACACACACACACACAATTGTTTTTCCTGATGCGAATCTATGCTGCTCCTCACCCCTGCTCTTCCCAAGTCAAATCTTTCCTGTGCCTGGGAGACAACTCTGCCCTAATCCTGGTTAGTGTCATCACACCCAGAACAGAAATCAGCAGCAACAACAGTGACAAAACCTACAGACTGCAAACGGAGTAACTACCCTCATTTCCCCATTCACCAGCTCCTACAAGGCTGTTAAAACTGTGTTGCAGCATAGCAGGCCAGTGTAAATTGTCTTCCTCCCCGACCTCATTTCATTTTTGTTCTGTCTCCTTCGTCCCTAGTCTGTCACCTGAAAGAACTGAGGTCTTGCAATCTTCTTAATGAGCAACTCCAAATCCATTCTGAAAAAGGCGGGTGGCAGGGTACAAAAAGACTAATGTTTATTAAGCGCAGGTAGAGTACTTACAGTTGGCTTCAGGAAGGCCTACGGTGAACAGTTTTTAAATGTAGGTCCTATAGATTCAGCCGCTACAATTGAATACACCTTCATTTATCGACTGAGGATGCCCCCGCCCCAGGCACAGTTGCACAGCGCAGGACAGGCTGGCTTGACGGTGTGTGGTTTGGATGCGTCCTGTGCGGGAACACGAAGGACGTGCTAGCCCTGGGTCTCCAGACCCCCTCCCCTGCCCTCTCTGCCTCCTCGGCACTACTCAAGGGTAGAGAAGAGGCTCATGGGAGTGCCCAGCCCCCGACCCCAACCTTGAGCCCAAAGCCCCACCCGAGAAATAGGTTGTTGGCCAAGTGGCCACTCAGTCCACATCCAAGCTTCAGTTACCTCGGAGACTGGCCTTCCCATTGGTTGGGCACTTTGTCGGCCAAGCTTTGTGCGCTCCAATTGGCTAGCAGCGAGGCAAGAGGCGGAGCTCATCATTTGCGGGCTTGTGCCACGTGCTCCCCATGCGGGAGCCTGCCCCCGCGTGTAAAAGGGCGCAGGTGGCGTGAGAACGTGCCCCGTCCCCTCGGGTCTTCGTTTTCCGCTATGGCTTCCCAGACTAGTGCAGCCCCAGGCGCTGACGACGGCGGCTGCAGGAAGCCCCGCCTGGCGGCGTCCTTGAAGATCAGCCCGGGGCTCAGTCCCTGGCGGCCCTCGGCTAGCCTGGGTCAAGACCCCTGGGAGGCCGTGCCCGCCCCCAACACGGAGGAGGATGAGCAAGGCCAAGGCAGGCAGCTCCAGGCCTTGGCGGCAGCGGGGGATGGTGGGCCAGGGGTTGGGGCCGGGGTCAGGCAAGTGGGGGAAGCCCGGGCACAGAAAGACTCGGGGCGGGGGGCGGGGGGTAGGTTCCAGAGGGCCTCTGTCCTGTCCGCAGGGCCCGTCGAGGACTTACCAACGGCAGCCAGACGGCTGGACCTGCAGCTCAAAAACCCGCCGCCCAGCCAGGCTGTGACCCTGCTTACTGAATACGCGGCGAGTCTAGGCGTCTCCCTGATCTTTCGAGAGGACCAAACAGCAGGTGAGGCCCAGGGGCTGGGACGGCAGCGCGCCCTGGGGTGACCCCAAATGCGAGGAGCACTGTGGACTGGGCCTGAGCCTGGGGCCTGAGTCTTACCTGATTGCAGTACGATGATGGAAATCTAGAGATTCAACATTGACACACTACTGTCGCCTAATTATCCCTCACAAAGTTCGCCGCTAGTCACAATAATTGCCATTTTTACCCCAACCTAGTATGACCTATTAGCTCTCTTGACTCTATTTTTTTTTTTTTTTTTTTTTTTTGGTTTTTAGGGCCACACCTGCAGCATATGGAGGTTCCCAGGCTAGGCGTCTAATCGGAGCTACAGCTGCCGGCCTACGCCACAGCCACAGCAACATCAGATCTGAGCCGCATCTGCGACCTACACCACAGCTCACAGCAACGCCGAATCGTTAACCCACTGAGCGAGACCAGGGATCGAACCCACAACCTCATGGTTCCTAGTCGGATTTGTTTCCACTGAGGCACGACGGGAACTCCATCCCACGCCTCTTTAATTGCCTTTTATCTGAATCAGTTCCTCAGATTGCCTCTGTCTTCAGGACGTTGATGTTTTTGAAGAGTGAGGGCCAGTTCTGTAGAGAGCCCGTCCACTTGGGTTTGTCCATGTCCTCCAGGTTGGGTTCGGATTATGTGTTATCAGCAGGAGCACCTGTGGCAACCCTGTGTCCTGGTCCCTGCATCCCACCAGGGGGCCTGTGAGCTGTTTGTGCAGCCACTGGGTTGTCAGCTGGGTGGGCCTGACTACCCAGGGTGGCGTCTGCAGGTGTCTTCACTTCCCCGTTGGTGCTAAAGCGGTCATCTGAGGGGGGACCTCTCTAGATAGTGTGACTGTCCTGCTTCCCAGAACTCTGTTACCCTGTGGTTCTCGCATCCTTTGATGGCTGTTGTCACGTGTGATTGTTGCCACGCAGGCTGCTGCATGGTGCGTTCCTGATGCCAGCCTTCCTTCTGGCATCGGAAGGAAGGTGGTATTCTTGATGCCCTTTTAAAGTAGGTGAATCTTGGAATTCCTTGGTGGCCTACTAGTTAAGCATCCAGTGTTGTCCCTGCTGTGGTTCAGGTCACTGCTGTGGCACAGGTTTGGTCCCTGGCCTGGAGACTTCCATATGCTGTGTAGCCGAAAAGAGTATATGAATCTTCGTGCTAGGGAGGGGTCTGAGATCCGGGTTCTTTTCTAAAAGGACAGTCCTTTTGGAAAACAGTTGAGTGGCAGTTACCAGCAAGGGCCGTGAACTGAAGTCAGCTTGTGCCCTTTGACCAAGTGATCTCGGTTCTAGGATTTTCATCTGTCTCTGTCATAAGTAACACCTGAAATGACAATGGTTGGCATCCTTCAAACGTAGAAGACAAACAGCACCGTGTTTGGGGGAAGGTGGGACGTTCTCCCTGGAAACAGTGAAGCCCTGGATCTGGGCCTTGGCACAACCTGGGCACACTGCCTGACACAGTGTGCACAGTGAGGCCCATGCTGGCCTGGGACAGGAGGCAGCAGGCCTGTCTCCTTGTCATTTTGGTCATCCTCCCTGGCAGATGTCAGCAGGCTCCGGTGGGGCAGGTGTCATGGCCCTTCTAGAAAGGGCCCACGCCGAGGGTGAGATGCGGGGCACAACTTCTCGGCCCCCTCCTTCCCCAGACCCCTGCCTCCCCTTCTCTGTGCGTGTGGAGCTGGACGGGGTGGCCTGCCCAGCGGGCACTGCCAACAATAAGCTGGAGGCCAAGCAGCAGGCGGCGCTCTCTGCCCTCCAGTATGTCCAGCGGCGGCTGGAGAACCCAGGTACGGGGGCAGGTAACCCAGGGCCCGTGCCCCGGGGCGGCAGGTGTGTGGGCAGGGCCGAGCTGCGGCAGGGCTGGGCACCAGGACCCAGCCTTGCAGGGAGCTGGGGACGGGGATGGGCGATGACCCCTCCCCTAACATCCCTTGAAGCCACCCGCCCTGGGGGCAGGGACCGCTGGTACTTCTGGTTTCTGGAAGATGACCCCACACACACACCCCACTTGCCGGGGGGACTTGTTGGCTTCCTGAAGGACAGAGGATGAGGGCAGAACCCCGGCTCCCACAGCAGGCCTCCCCTTGTCTCTTGCAGAGACCACGACGACCCCCAGCCAGCCTCCACTCGCCCCTCTCAGCGTAGGTAGGTGGACCCCTGCTGGCCCAACCCCTGGCGTGGGAGGGGCACGGCCTGGGGTCCGCACCTCCGCCCTGTCCGTCACGTGCAGGGAACACCCTGACTCACGAGCAGCGCTGCGCAGCCGTGGTCAGTGCCGGCTTTGAGCGCCTGGTGGACGCCAGCTCGCCGTACCGGGCCTGCAAGGGGACTGTGGCTGCCGTCATCCTGGAGAGAGGTAGGGTTGCCCTGCCCTGGCTTCGGGAGGCCCCGGGGCCCCTGGTCTCAGGCCGCTGTCTCTGCCCCTTCCCTGCAGAGGTCCCGGGCTCCAGGGGCCACGTCAAGGAGATCTATCAGCTGGTGGCGCTGGGCACCGGCGGTGGCAGCTGTGCAGGGCGTCTGGACTTCTCGGGCCGGCAGCTCCATGACTGCCACGGTCTCGTGGTGGCCCGCCGGGCACTGCTGAGGTGAGGGGCGGTAGGGGCCCGCTGCCGTGGCCCGGGCAGGACAGGCCCCCCCAGCTGCCGCTCCACCCTCCCCCAGGTTCCTATTCCGGCAGCTGCTGCTGGCCACGCAGGGGGGCCCCAAGGGCAGGGAGCGGTCCGTGCTGGCCCCCCAGCCGGGGCCCGGGCCCCCCTTCGCCCTCAAGCCCCGGATCTTCCTGCACCTGTTCGTCAGCAACACCCCCGAGGGAGCTGCCCACGATATCTAGTACGTGGGGAGCGCGGGGCTGGGCAGGGCCCTGTGGTCAGGAGAGCAGCCCTGACCCCGGCCTCCGCGTCCACAGCCTCCCGCCGTCCCTGGAGGGTGGCCTCCGGCACAGCCCCCCGTCCCGCCTGCAGGCCCACGTCCGCGGGGAGCTGAAGCCCGTGTGCTACGTGGCCCCCACGCTCCGGGACACCCATGTGAGCTGCCTCTCGGCCAGCGACAAGCTGGCGCGCTGGGTCGTGCTGGGGCTCGGCGGCGCCCTGCTGGCCCACTTCCTGCCTCCCCTCTATGCCACCAGCCTGGTCCTGGGTGAGCCCCCGAGGGCGTGAGGGCCGGAGGCGGGCCGCGGGGTGGGAGGGCGGCCGAGACCCAGACTCAGTCCTGTGCCTTCTGCCCCCACAGCCGACCCCTGCCACGACCCCCCGTCTGTGAACAGGGCCGTCCATGCCCGGCCCGGCCTAGACGAGGTCTTGGGACCACGCCTGCCGCCTCCCTACACCCGGACCACGCTGTACCTGTTCTCCGGGCCCGCGGTGGTGCCCTCTGACCCCGACTCCAACACCTGCCACGGCCTGAGCCTCAACTGGAGCTTGGGGGACCCTGATGTCGAGGTGGTGGACGTGGCCACCGGGCGTGTGAAGGCTGAGTGAGTAGAGCCTGGGGTGGGCTGGAGAGGGGCCCGGTGACAAGGGGTCCCCGTTCCCTTGCCTGTGAGGAAAGAGGATGCTTCTAGTCATCAGCTTGCACTCTGATCCCTGCTCCGCCTCGTAGCAGCTTCGTGGCCCACCCCGTGACCCGCTGGTGATGCCCCCTAAGACTGTCACACGTGAAGGTGATGGTGTGAGGGACGTGGAGCAGGCCTGTTGGTTCAGCCCTTCCTGGCTCTCCTCTGATCTCGTGTCCTTTTCTCTCCGTCTCCAGGGCCACTCCCGGGCCTCCCTCCCGCCTCTGCAAGGCTGCCTTTCTCTGGGCCTTCCGCCAGGCTGCCCGGGCTCTTGGGAGGCCCCACCTCCTGGCCTTGAAGACCTACGAGGCAGCCAAGGTCAGCCCCTGCCCTCCCCCCAGCCCTCTTTCTCCTGCACCCCCAGCAGGCACCCTCTCTCCACCGTCTCATCTCCCACCCTAGGCTGGGCCCTACCAGGAGGCTCGCCGGCAGCTGTCTCTTCTCCTGGACCAGCAGGGCCTGGGGGCTTGGCCCTCGAAACCATTGGTGGGCAGATTCCGAAACTGAAGCAGACTTCTAGGGGCCGAGGTCCCTGAGCAGAGGGGCCCCCGCTGGAGGAGGCGGCTGCGGGGGGCGGAGGATAGGAGTAGTGGCCTGGGTGGAGGGGTGGGCGCCGCTGCGTGTTTGGGCTGGAATAAAGAAGCTGTTTCTGGTGTTTCTACGTGCGGTCACCTTTTGCGGGGTAGCCTGGAGCTCCTCTGTGAAGAGAGAAGCCCCTGTGGTGGCAAGGGCTTGGCCGGACCCCTCCTTGCAGAATCACTGCAGTGTCGTCCTGACCTCGGAGAGACAGCAGTGAGTGATGGCGAGATCTTAATTCTCTGCTCAGGAATTGAACTTGGACAGCCTGGATGAAAACCAGGTGTCCTAGCCACTGGACTAGCTAGAGACTAAAAGCAGAGCTGCCCTGATTCGGCCTCCATTAAAAGCAGGGCTGTTTCGAGGAGGCACAGACGATGAAAGCAGGTATGAAGTTTATCGTTAGAGGCACAGTACAGTATGTGGGAGAGCACACGGAGAAGGAGCTTAAGTCAGAAGGGAAGCGGCAAGGCACACCCTAACGAGGGGCGGACGCGCGTCCCCAGCGAGGAGGTGATTTAATCACTTAGGCAGCGCAGTTCTTCTGGGTCTTTGTTTACCTTTAGCCAATTATCTAGTTTTATTTTTCACCCCTGACTGGACACAGGACCCTCCCCGATATGCATGCGCATCTTCTGGCAAAGATGGACTCCAGAGCAAAGGATGCCGGGACGGTGTCAGGACTTACTGTGGCCTGGCGCCCCCTCCCATTCTGACCCCTAGGAGCCTCACTGCGCATGTGTAACTGGGGAGCTCTCCTTGACCGCAGGAGTGATTGAGCTCGTCCTCTTTTTATTCGAGCAGAGCTCAGCTCCTGCCATGAACTTTGTCCTTGACGCATCAAAGAGAAGCAAGGCTCAGCTGACTCGTCCTAACAAGTCCCTGCTGTTTTCAGCCCAGGGGCGCGTCCACCTCCTGCCGTGGCCAGGCTCTGCTCCTCCAGCCCGTGTGCCTGGGGCAAGGGCAGCAGTGGGGGGCCCTGGGCACCTGGCAGCTGCAGTCCCCCTGAGGCCCTCTGGGTTTCTGCCTGGGGGAGCGGGGCTCCCCTGGAAAGCTCACCTCCAGGTCACGAGGACAGGCCCCAGGCTTTCTCTCTGCCGCCCCTGCTGTTCCACCGGGTGAGGCTGTGGCTGCCCAAGTCCGCGGGCCCCCTGGGTGGGTGATCACCATCTTCCTTCTCCGCCGGGCTGTACTGAGTCCGAGAGGAACACTGGGCCGTCCAAGGACCTTAGGTGGAAGAGAAGACGCTGGACACTCCACACTCGCGTGTACACACACACACACACACACACACACCATGCACGCCTCTGCCGGCCTGGGCAGGGGCCGCTGAGCAGGAGCACAGTCAGCTGGAAAGTCTGGGGACATGGGGCCAGGGGTGCTGGAGAACCAGCCCCAGCCGCTCACCCAGGTGGGCGTGGCCTAGGCTGCCACTTAACCTCAGTGCACTTGGTTCAACTCATCCAGAGAAATAACCAGAAGGCCAGGTGCCCTGTCCCCCCGCGCCCGCCTGGCGGCGGGCCGGCGCCTCCTCTAAGCCTGTGCGCTGCACGGGTGCTCTCTCCCTTTCCAGCGGGAGGTGTGGGAGGAGGTGGTGCCGAGAGTAGCTGACAGGCTGGAGGCTCCAGAAGGCCCCGCACCCGAGGCGTTACAGACACTCACATTTAAGACTTCCAGCACTCAGCACAGTAGACGCTACCGCGGTCCCGTTTCACAGGTGAGAAAACTTTCAAGGCCAAGTTGGGTAACTTCGAGAAGGGCCCACGGGATCGGGGCGGAGCTGCGATTCCGGTCCAGGTGTCCTGACTTACAAGCCCCTCCGTTGTGCTCACTGCCTGGGCTGCCGCTGGAGCTGCGGTTCTGTGACCTTGGACGAAACCCCCATCCTCTTCATCAAGTGAGCACTAGGTACCATAGCCTGGTTCCGATAGCTCCTCCTGGCTTTGACCGTCTGTCCTCTGCTCCTTCCAAAGGGCCTTTGGGGTGGGAGATGCAGCCTTTACCATTGAGAGAAAGAGCTGCAGGCTGGTGGGCTTGGGAGAGGGTGAGAAGGGGCTGCGGGGGGAGGCGGCAGAGGAAGGGGGCGGGGCGGGGGGGCTGGAGGGGCGGCCGAGGCAGGTCAGGTGTTCAGGACTGCGCATGTGCAGAGAGGACCAGCCGCTTGAAGCAGGTAGGAGGGCCTCAGAAGCCAGGTAAGCACTGCTTGTTTGTTTAACGGAGAAAAAACAGCTAGGTTATTTATCTTTAGGGGCTGTTATTTAAAAGGAAAAAAACTTCTCAGGCCAACTTTGAAGTAATGATTTATCATGGTCCATTTTTTTTCAGAGATAGAAATTTGTAAAACACCCGAGTCTATTAATTAGCACATTTATTACACGTTGTTTTCCCCTGGAGATAATTTAAATTGATTTACTCTTTGTCCTGCGATGGTGACTGCAACCAGATCCCAAAATGCAGCAGCCATCGCAAACTGCAGTTTTATGCAGTGAGCCTTTTGCTGGTCATTAATCACATAATCAGTGGGTAAACAAGTTATTCAAAATGACATTAACTCTACTGTGTTCTGCCAAGTAAGTAATATTTGTCCCCACGCTGCGTGCATACATCTGCCCGGCCGGTCCCTCCCTCCCTGGGCAGCCCTTGTTACACAGTATTCGCTCAGTTCCTTTGACTCAGCTTATTTATTAGTGCAGGGCGATGATGAGGCTGCTTTTGAAACGGAGAACCCGTTAATGTCTTCTTGGCCCATTCCGCCTGGGTGACGTTTTTGCCAACAACAGCATATTGGCGCGGGGAGGTGATAAAGTCTCGCGGGGCACAACTCAGATGATGCCTTTGCACATCCTGCTCCCGCCCCGTTCCCTGCAGCTCGGGGTCTGGGGGTCTGGGTGGCCCCTGCACCAGGATACACCTACCTGGGTGCTGTGTGTGGACCCAGGAGGCTGAGGGGGCGGCTCCACGCTCGGCTTCCCCAGCTGGCAGGTGAGAGTTGCTTGCAAATATATGACCCTCGGGGTCGTTGTGGGATGGACTAGGAAGTGTGCTGAGCGCAGTTGGAAGTCCTGGGTGGTGGCTGTCGTCAGGCCTGGCTGCTCCCAGTTGCGGGGGTCGGCGCATTGCCTGTTTCTCCCCATCTCCTGCTGGGGGTCCGCCCCATGGAACACGCTCCACCAGCACTGCCACAGCAGTGACAACGCCGGGTCCTTAACCCGCTGAGGAACGCCAAAATTCACCCTTTAAAGTGTACAATCCAGAGTTCCCATTGTGGTCGAGAGAGTTAAGGACCTGGTGTTCTGTGAGGATGCAGGTTCAATCCCTGGCCTCACTCATTGGGTTAAAGATCCAGTGTTGCCAAAAGCTGCAGCGTAGGTCCCAGATGCGACTAGGATCCAGTGTTGCTATGGCTGTGGTGTAGGCCAGCAGCTGCAGCTCCAATTTGACCCTAGCCTGGGAACTTCAGTATGCTATAAGTGTGCAGGTGTGGCCATTAAAAAATAAGTGTACAATCCAGTAGTTTTTAGTGTATTCTTGGAGTTGTACAGCCATTGCCACTATCTAATTCTGCAACCTTTGCGTCACCCCCTCCCCAAAAAAAAGCACCATACCTGTTAGCAATCACTCCCCCCACCACCTTCCAGCCCTGGCAACCACTAATATGCTCTCTGTGGATTTACTTATTCTGGACATTTCATGTGCGTAGAATCTTGTAATATGTGACCTTTTGTGACTGGCTTCTTTCTCTGAGTATAATAATCTGAAAGTTCGTCCACATTGTATCTTGTATTAGTACTTCATCCCTTTTCATGGCTGAATAATATTCCATTGTATGGACAGGGCATGTTTGTTTGTCCATTCATCCGTCAGTGGACATCTGGATAGGTTTCTTTTACAAACATTTTTCCTAGCTTTGGAATTCTATCTTACAGAGAGAATTAGATCTTAACATCATTTTTGCAGTGAAAGACAGAAACCCAGATAGCCCATTTGGGAATATATGTGTATGTTATGGGGGCTTCAGGAAGGCAGTAGGAAACCAGTTAAGAGCAGAGTCTGGAGCCAGACAGGCTGGGTGTGAATCTTGAATCCACCACGGACAGTTGGATGACCTTGCGATATTCACCTGACCTTCCTGTGCCTCCGTTTCTTCATCTATAGAATGGGGATAATAGTACCTTCCTCAGAAGATAGCTGTGAGGATCAAGAGACTCTTGTGAAGTGGTGGGGCAGGAAGTGACACACAGCCAGCACCCTGTAGCTGCTGTGATGGTCCTGACAGATGCAGTTGCTTGCTGCCCAATGCTTCTCTCTTCTCTTTGGGAACGGTGTCCTGGCTTTCCTCTGGGAAATCTTGCTCTCCCATTCTCAGCCATGTGGTTTGGTTTGAGCCTATCTTCTACTCCAGTGTCAGCCTCAACTCATGTGAACTAGCCACAGTAGTTGGTTCAGGGATGTGGCCATAACACAAAACCAGTAAGCCCCCCCCCCAAAAAAAAAGTCACATCTTGGGATTCTGGGGAACAAAAAATTTCTCTCCTCAGTGGGTTTGGTGGAATGAGGGTGTGAGAGCTGGGGCTTGTGTAGCCATTTTGTAGTCATGAGGAGAGCCTAGGGTGGCAGAGGGAAGACGCAGAGAATCTGAGCTTTTTGTTGGTCATTGATAATTGGTCAAACCCTTGGATTAAGCCACACCTGATCTCCTTATGGATTGTCAGTTATAAGAGCCAGTAAGTCTTCCTTTGTTCATCTGCCTGTTTAATGAAGTCAGAATAGAGTTTATTGTATTTTGGGGGGGCAATTCTAACTGATATTTTTGAGTGTGTCCTAAAAATATAAAGTGTTTGTTGGGATCACCTCCCAAATAAAATGCCTGTGTGTAAATCCTTGCCTCCAGGTCTAGTTCTAGGGAAACCCAAATATCTGGGAGAACAGAGATAGAACTCCTCAGAGCCTGTCCAAGGTCGGCACCACATATGGTGACTCCCGGCACCATTCTACCCTCTTCCTTCCTAGGACTTATCACTGTCTGCTCGTCCCATTTACTTCCGTCTTGACTTATTTGCCGTCTGCCTCCGCACCCCCGCTCCTCCCTTCCCCCCAAGTCCACAGGAGCGTCTGTCTTGCTGACAGAACAATGCCTGGCACATGGCAGGTGCTTAAGAAACACTGTCCCAGAAACCAACCATTGTCCTTCCTGAGTTCTGACCTGGCTGTGGCGGGGCGGGGTGTGCAGTAGGGCGTCTGTGTGGCGTGTGAGCCCTGACCCCGGCCCCCCACCTCCTCCCACATCTGCAGGCAGCCCCAGCAGTCCCCCAGGCTAGTCCTGAGGCACCAGAGAAGCCATTCATTACCTGTTAATATTGTTTAATGATCCCCTCAGAGCTGCAGCGGTGGGGGAGCCCCACACTTAGCTGGGAAGGCACCAGGTGAAACGGCTGCGTTTCCCCGGGGATCTTATTTCATGTCATTGACTGAGTATCACAGGAGCTTTTGCAACAGCAGGACTGGCTAATTTTAGCTCAGGGTGCCCCAATTCATTCTTTTCCCCATTGTCCCTCTTGCAGGAAAGGCGAGTGGGGAAAGTCACAATGTGTCTCCGCATGTCACTTGGAGCCGTCGGCCAAGGAGGCAGGGCTGAGCTCACACAGCCTCAGTCGGGCTGCTCCGGATGGCCCAGGAGCCACAGGGCCGGTGGGGACAGCGGCGGCCCATTGTTCGGTTTTATTTTTAACTGACCTTGTGTTCCTGGGTTAGCGGTCAAATGCTGGATGGGACGGGCGCTGGGAGAGGGTCGGGAGGTTCAGGGTGAGGGCAGCGTCTGCCAGTCCTGGCTCCGCCACCTCTGACCGTGCATCTTGCCAGATCACACCCCCTCCCCGGGCCTCCGTGTCCACATCCATAAAGGGGGCGGGTGGGACATCTGTGAGGCAGCTGGCAGGGTCATGGGGGCCACAGATAGTTCCCTCCTTGTGGCAGCTGGAGAAAGAGCTGCACTGAGCCTCATGGACAGGGTCACCTGCCAGCGGATACTCTTTCCTCCTCGCAGAGGGGGCGGGGTGGTCCATGCACGGCTGCCTTCTGGCATGTTCTGTCCAGCCTGCTTGGGAAATGGGGTTATTTTTGTTTCTTGCTTGAATGCCTTCGGGCCAGTCGTCACTCCCCAGCCCTCTTGCCTCTTTATAACTCTTCACTGCCCTGCCAGCCTCTCCCGGGGTCACCTCCCAAGTAAAGGGCTCCTCGGTCACCAGCGAGGGCAGCGCTGGATGTAACGCCCCAAGAGGAACACCACGCGGATGTAGCGTGGGACCGGGAGAGCCCAGCCTCAATCCGAGCATGAGGCAGACCCCAAACGAGGCACTTTCTACTCAAAAGAGGAGGGCAGTGTTCACCCCCAGTTCCTATGTCCTCTGTGTCGAGGAAAGGCTGCGGAAAGATCTGGATTGCAGGAGGCTAAAGAGCTAGGACAAGGAAATGCAGCCTCCAAGCCCACACTGGACCATGTCCCAGAGGGAAAGGCTAGAAAGGATATGATCAGGTCGGTCTGCAAACCTGGACCAGGCAGCAGTCTGGATTAAAGTATTGCATCCAGGGAGTTCCCGTCGTGGCTCAGTGGTTCACGAATCTGACTAGGAACCATGAGGTTGCGGGTTCGATCCCTGGCCTTGCTCAGTGGGTTAAGGATCCGGCGTTGCCGTGAGCTGTGGTGTAGGTCGCAGACGCGGCTCGGATCCTGCGTTGCTGTGGCGAAGGCCGGCGGCTACAGCTCCTGTTAGACCCCTAGCCTGGGAACCTCCATATGCTGCGGGTGTGGCTCTAGATAAAGGCAAAAAGACCAAAAAAAAAATAAAGAAAAAGAAAAAGAAAGTATCGCATCCAAGTGAACCGTGCTGATGCGGAGAAGTGGCTGACCGCACTATGGTTTTGTAAGACACGAGTCTTAGGCTTACGATCTGCACGCCAAAGTGTTTCCGGTCTCCATGGGCTCTCCGTCTTAAAACGCAAGAGTCGGCTTATCTTACAGCTTCTATCCTTTTATTTGGGGGGAGGAGTCATAGGTTCCTTCGAGAATCTGAGGGAATCACCGGACACTTTGTACTCTGAAATGTGCCTGAAAAGCACGGACCCACGCTGTGTTGCGTGTCATCTCCACAGGTTCCCAGACCCCTTGTGGAAACACTGGGAACCTTCGGACCCATGCTCTTCTGATAGGCTTTCCAGTGACCACATTCTAAAGTTCTGAATGCAAAATACCACGGTTATCGTCATCTGACTCTCAAATGGTCCACAAAGCACGCTGTGTATAGATAACTAAAAAAAAAAAAAAAAAAATAGAGCAAATGATAAAGCAAATGGTACCAAATGTTTTTTGGCCACTTCTGCAGCATGTGGAATTCCCCCGGCCAGGGATTGAACCCGTGCCACAGCAGTGACCTGTGCCATAGTAGCAACAATGCCAGATCCTTAACCCACTGAGCCACGGGGGAACTCCCCAAATGTTTTTTAAAAGGTGCATTAGAGTAGCCTATGTAGTATTTTTTTTTTTATGGCCACACTTGTGGCATATGGAAGTTCCCAGGCTAGGGGTTGAATCAGAGCGACAGCTGCTGGCCTGCACCACAGCCACAGCCACACCAGATCTGAGATGCAGCTGCAGCCTACACCATAGCTCATGGCAATACAGGATCCTTAACCACTGACCAAGGCCCAGGGATGGAACATGTGTCCTCATGTTTACTAGTCAGGTTTGTTAGCACTGAGCCACAATGGGGACTCCTATGTAGTATTTTTATTCTTTGTCACTTTTTTGCAAGTTTGACATGTTTCCCAAATTAAAAAGGTAAAAAAATCAACTGCCTGGGGAGTTCCTTGGTGGTCTAGAGGTTAGGACTTGGCACTTTCACTGCTAGAGCCTGGGTTTAATCCAAAAAAACAATCAATCACCCAGTGCCTAGTAATCATTCAATAACTGATGCCTACTATTATCATTTCGACAAGAAGAGGGAGGGGGTTTAATGCCACTGGAGGGAGGCAGGCAGCGGCCATGTAGCACAGTATAGCCAGGCGCCGGGGGTGAGAGCCCAGGTGGCAACTGACGAACAGGGATCTCCGTGAACTTCTATTCAAACTTGAACTACCTGCTGAGTTTTGCTAAGGGAGCAATTCTCTGGAGACTCAGGAACTGCGGTTGGCTTTCCTTTCTCACGTCTCTACCTGTTTCTTACCTGCCCCTCTCTCTCCATGATATGAATCGTTGCAATGAACTTCTCAGGGTCACGGAGCGTCCACGCTGGGAGGGACTCTGTTTCACCCACCCTCTCCACGGGATCAGTGAGAAAAGGAAAGCCCAGTGAAATCAGTTTCCATGGCCACCAACGAAGGAGTCAGTGCCCATGTACCCACCCCAAGACCGCCCTTCTCACACGGCTCACGGTAGCATGGCAAAGGTTTCTAATCTCGTCTTGAATATTTTCTTTGAGATCTTGGGCACTGTTTCAGATGAAGCTAAGAGCTGATATACTAGAATGAGTGTTCTGCTCAGAATCAAGATACTCAGATCTCACTAAATGAACTGGCTGTGTGGGCTTGGGGAGATGACTTTCCCTCTCTGAGCCTTGGTCTCTCTATGGTAAAATGCAGGAGTTGATTTGCTTAACTCCTTATCCTTTTGTGGGGCTTGTGGTTTCCTCGAAGAGCTGATAAAACTGAACATTTTTCAAAGCTGTGCATTTTGAGACACGCATAATCTCCAGAGCTTCACAGATACTTCATGCAAACTGCCTGCTTAGACTGTTTTCTGATGGGCCTCCTGGGTACATCCTAAAAGCCATGAAAATAGAGCCCCGCTTGCACTGCGTTGAAGAATTAACCCATCCATCCTCAAGTCACTTCTCGGGCTCAACTCTGTCTGGCTAGAATGTTGAACCAACATGTTGAAGTTGCCTCTGGGAAGTGAAGAGGCTTGAAGTAAAGGGCCCCTTGCTCTTCGCCTTCAGCTGGAAAATTTCTACCTTTGGCTGCAGTCATGCCATTGGCCTCGGAGAGAAACAAGCCCTTCCGCAGTCAGGGCTTGCAGTCAGGGAATCCCAAGACTGCTTTCAGCCAACGGGGAGGAAGAGAGCGCCTAGCAACTCCCTGGTCATCCCTCTCCCACCCAATCAGCATGAAGGAATGGCTGCTCGGCCAGGCTTGACTAACACAAGGAGACCAGCCCCAGGGGGCATCATGGGGAGAAAAAAATAGAGCCTTTAATTAAGCCCCACATGCGAGCAATCAATTCCAATTTTCCACTTCTAATTTGGTAAAGAATTCCCACTGGGCATGTACTGACACACTCTTGAGCTTCGTAATGTTGGTTATGGGCTCACCTATTTTTATTTTCGTCCTGGCACATTTGTGTTCAGGTGCCTGGTATGGGAAATGGAGGAAAGCCCAGAAGCCCAGGTGGGAGCCAGTCACAGGATGGGCTGAGCCGGAGTGGGGAGGGATCGCATCAGGCACGCAGCACGGAGGTCTCCCATCAGAAGAGGGAGGGCCGACGTGGGGTCTTATGGGTGTCCCAGGTCTTCTCTGATCTGGGGTGAGCTCGCCCTGCAGTGGGGGCCGTGAACCAGCACTGGCTGAAAGGGAGAAGGGTGTCTAGAAATCTGCACGTTCTTTTGAAGATCGTTATCTGCCAGTGTTGCACCTTGGGACCACAGCTCTGCACGCACAACAGCCCTGAGGGTCTTCGAGGGACCCTAGCTGGAAAACCACAGGAATAGCCCAACGCCTGAAACCGAGGGAGGGGAAAAGGAGCTAAAGTCATTGGTGGTTTTCTAGGGGGTAGGGCCTCTCCTTGTGTGACTTGGTCACTGTGCTACTAGGCAAAGTGCCCATCTGGTGAAATGTCAGCATGGGAAGGACTGGGGGGGGCACCCCGCCAGCTCTTTGGGATCCAGAGGGATGCAGACACGTGTGGCCGTCAGCTGGGAGGGTGCCCGGAACAGTCAAAGGCAATGAAGGCTCCCTGTGACGTCAAGGCTGGCTTGAAGCTAGATGCTGGTGAGGGTGCCTCCCTGGGCCAGAGCCTGTGGCTGTGCTGACCCTGGCACTGAGGTCAGGGGAAGGCGTGTGCCTGGCACAGAGTAGGCTTGCACTAAATACTAGTGGAATGAATGAAGAGCAAGGAAGCTGTCTCCAGGGCCAAAACGCTAACACACTGACACAACACATATGTCCGATCTGCAGGTTCATGACCTCCTGTCCATCACCCCTTCGAATCCCTGAACTTGGGGGAGGTACCATCGAGGACTCTCCCAGGTGCTCTCAGCTGGAGAACAAAGGCGGTGACGCCTTGGTACCACCATGTACAATTCATGACGCGGAGGAGGTGGGCCCTTAGAGCTTGCCTGACCTGCCCACTGGTTGACGGTCCTTCTGCAGCCTCGCTGGTCATCACCGCCATCCACACCAGGAGTCCGTTCACATTGCCCCTTCCTCCGGCCTCTCCAGTATCGCCTCTCCATCTACTGAAACCTTCAGTTCCTCTGCACAGCATCTCATCCCAGCCCGCCTTTCAGGCTTCATCTCCCCAAACATCCCTCCCCGTTCCACCGACTGCTCAGAATTCCCTGCTTTTCCCCTTCTGCTCAGGATGCATTGCTTTTATATCCAATGACTTGGTCCTGCCCTGTCTCCCACGCTGGAGGCAAAGAGCCGAGCCTGTTAATAAATCCATTTAAATATCAGCCGAGGGTGCCTAGACTCAGCATCAAGAGGTCTGGGAGCAGGTAAAGGGGCAGATCCTGAGCTGCCCTGGTTTCTATGATGCGCCCGTGGCGGCTTAGCTGAGAGTGGAAAGCTGATGTCCCTGCAGGGCTGCGGTGTTCTCGGCAGCAAGGACAGTTCAATTAAGGGACAATGCAGGGCCCTGCGAGAGTTAGCCTCTATCAAGGCCAAGGACCAGGTAATTGGAGAAGGTGCCATCAAAGAGCCCAGGTGACCAAGGAGGGCCTGCTGTGCTGGCAAGTGGCACGCCAGGTCCCAGGCACATCAGGAAGGATGGCCGGCCACCGGCCTCTACAGTGGGATTTAACGCAGAGGCCAGTTCTGGGGACAGGCAGCGGTGTTAGAAAAATGCCACTGATGGTGTGAGCAGCAGGAGACCCTGGCTCGAACCCACAGAAGGTCTGAGCGGGAAGATCTAATCAGAAGACTTTGCAGTGGTTGGACCCTCTGGTTCCTGGCGCTGGGCTGGTTCAGGAAAGAGGCTCGGCCCTGTGGGCATCCGGAACCCAGCCTGGAATGCCAAAGACTCTGCTAGGAAGGAAATGAGATTAAAGGGAGACAGACCTAACCCAGCCCGACTGAATGTGCTCCGTGAGGAGCAGGGAGAGAGGAAATGGCAAGTGAGGTGGATAAGGCCACCCAGGACCGTGGTGGCCAGAAGGGTCTGAGAATCACCTGACAAGACGTCTTTGGCCTGGAGCCCCTCCTAGCTCTAGGAGTGCCCCCCCCCCGGCTCTAGCAACAGCAGCAGATGATCTAGGCCCTGGGGCTGTCCAGCTCGCGTCAGCCGAGGGCGACGGGTTGAAGTTCTGGCATATTCGAGAGGGATCTGAGTTAAACGTAGGCGATGGGCAAGGCAGGGCCCTCCAGGATCAGGTCGTTGATGTCGCTCAGGCGTTCGCGTTCGCTGGCCGTGGCGGCGTTTTGCAGGCGGCGGAGGCGGGCCTGCAGCTCCTCCTGCTCCTTCTTGAGCTCCAGGTAGGAGTGCGAGAAAGTGTGGAAGATGGATGTGGCCGGGAAGGCCATGATGAGGATCCCGCTCAGGATGCTGCTGAGGGCCACCATCTGGCCCGGCACGCTGCTGGGGACCATGTCCCCGTAGCCCACCGTCGTCATGGAGATGACGGCCCACCAATAGGAGGCGGGGATGCTGGTGAACTCCAGGACCCGCCCGGACTCGTTCTCAGCCACGTAGACCAGAGGGGAGAAGAGGGTGATGGCCACGCAGAGGAAGAGGAGCAGCAGGCCGAACTCGCGCGTGCAGCGGCGCACGGTGAGACCCAGCGTCTGCAGCCCCAGCGAGTGGCGGGCGAGACGCATCACGTAGAGGATGCGTAGCGCCCGCAGCACGCGCAGCGCCAGCCCCACCTTCTCCAGGTAGGAGCTCCCGCCCGGCCTCTCGCCGTCCGCCTGCGGCTCGTCAGACACGGCGAGGGACACGTAGTAGGGGAAGATGGCCAGGATGTCGATGATGTTCAGGGGCCCCTGGAAGAACTGGCACTTGTTCCGGGCCTGGACAAAGCGCAGGCAGAACTCCAGGGAGAACCAGGCCACGCAGACGGTCTCCACGATGAAAACGTAGTAGCACTTCTGCGAGCACTGCCCCTGGAGAGGTGACAAAACGCAGGGCTGAGAGGGGACGGGCAGCGGTGCTGGAAATGGCGAAATAAGCGCACGGAAAAGCAATTCCACAGAGCTGTGTCGGGACTGATATCGACTCCATTTATATCGATTCCATGTATAGTCTCCATAGTAAATATATATCCTTTCTCTATTTATATTAACTATATATTTTTACTATATAGTTAATATAAATAATAATATGTTAACTATATATTTTTACTATATTAATATGTAGTATATATTATACAATATACTGATATTTTATTATGTAATATTATATACTATTAATACATATTATATATTACATATATACTAAACATGTATATATTTAAAGTATAGTTAATTTACAATGTCATGTTAGTTTCAAGTGTACAGCAAAGTGATTCGGTTTTATATATATATGTGTGTGTGTGTGTATATATATATATATATATATATATATATAGTCTTTTTCAGTTTCTCTTCCACTATAGCTTATTTCAAGATACTGAATTCAGTTCCCTGTGCTATCCCCACGTTCTTGTCGCTTACCTATTTTATGTATAGTAGCGTGCGCGTGTTAATCCTCCCAGATATATACTCTATGTATATTCTTTGTATAGTAAATAGTCTCTATATGCTATACATTATCTATATCGATGGAACTATGTGTTCCAAACTCTTAGTCACCCACCCCAACCCCCTTTTTACACCGGTTCTTAAGCTGTAGCTGGGCACACGGCCAGCCAGTTAGATCAGAGACCACCCCACTAGCCTCCCGTGCGGCCAAATGCAGCCACAAAACGAAGCCCCCCCCGACAGAAAGTAAAGAGAAGTGATGCCTGCCACCTCCAGTTGTAGGACTTTAGTTGTTGGCGTGAGCTCCTGCCCTCTCTTTTCTCGCTTCCTGTGAGCCAGAACGACCCACATGGCCCGGCTTAGAACCGGTAGATTGGACCAGTGGCCCAGGAAGGATGGAACATCGAGGTGGAAAAAATCGCATCTCAGAATGAGAGCTGCCCACTCAACTCGGTCCTTCATTACGAGAGAAATCAGCTTCCATAATGTTTAAAGCTGTTCTATTGTGGGCCCTCTTTGTTAGAGCAGCCAGCTTTCTCCTTTACCAATTTAAGCACCTCTTGCGTACCAGGCACTGCCCTGGTGCTGTCACTGAAGCCCCGAAGTGATGCCCTGAGTAGGCAGCTGGGCTTCATTTAGGGTCCAAGCACTGAAATAACTTGCTGGAGCTCAGGCTCATGGGTGATGGTCTCCTGGAGACGATATGCTATTTTGTAACTTCTTTGCCCACCATCCCTCATTCATTCATCCAAGCCACATGCGTGGAGGGCTCGTCTTGCGCCAGGTGCCTTGCTAGACTCTGGAGGCAAAATCCTAGAGAAGCAGTTGTGGTCTCTGGGGTTGGGTGCTTGGGGGTGTGGGCAGAGAGGGTGCCTGCATCCCCAGCACAGCCCTGTGACGTGGATTGCAATTATTTCTCTCACGAGATCCCACCTGGGGTGGGGGTGGGGGCTGCTGCGGGCTCCTCGCCGTGTCATTCACACCCTTGTTCCCAAAAGAGACTTCCGCCAGCCCCTCTGCTACTGAGAGAGTGTCCTCCTCCCCCGGGAGCTTGTTAGAAACACAGAATCCTGGGATCCGCTTCATCTCTTTGGAACCAGAATCTGCATTTTAACAATAATATGTACGTACAATAAAGTTGCAGAAACTCTGATCTAAAGCAGTGGTTCTCAGCCTTGACTGCACACATTAGAATCCCCTGGCGGTGGCAGTGGGGAGAGGGTCCTTGAAAAATCCTGATGTCCAGTCCGGGACGTCAGAGATTCTCATTTAGTTGTTCTAGGTTTCAGCTGAGCGGTAGAATTTTCCAGAAGCCCCATCAGTGATTCTAATGCAGAGCCAGAGTTGAGAACCTGACTCTGAAAATTACATCTGTATCTGTATGGTCTGTATCCCCATCTCTGTCTGCATCTGCCTCTCTGTCACCTCCAGCTCCATCCGCGTCAATAGCTATACCCTCTGTATCCGTGACAGATGGGCGAGTGAAGGACCAAGGCCGGCTGACCGAGTGACAGGCAAGAGGTTGACACCTGCAGTTTTCTTTGGATTAAAAACCCCTGAACTGGAAAAAGAAATTACTTCCAGTGCCTGGGCTCACCGGGATTCTCACTCGAAATGTTCTTTATGTCTGGCCTTTCAAAGAAGCCATGAGCTAGATGTCCTGATCTCTGCTGGTGCAGGGAGGGGCGGCTCTCTCGCCTGCCTTCTCTGTGGTCCACCAAAAAGGCGGGAGGTGGCGGGGCTGCACTTGAGTCCAGAGTGTCTGTGACCCAGGTTCCATTCTCACACTTCCACCTACTCAGGCAAATCATTTGCTCCCCCTCCCGGACTGCTGGTTCTCTGTCCCCAGAGAGCTGTGACCAATGGGAGTGATGCAGGCAGAGCAGTTAGCAGGCTGCTGCCCCTGCAGGTGCAGGTAACACTGTAGCTACCTGGTGGAGACGAGTCAGCGGTCACAGACATAGCCCGCCTCGGCAGTTCAAGGGTAACAGTCCGCTTCTATCCTGGACTTTACAGGACGCTGGGAGAATTCTCCAGCACATGAGCCATCTTTGCCACGATGGCCTGGGGATTCCGGAAGGCTCAGGAGTTTGGGATCCTGATTCCCCAGTCCTGCTACGCACCTGCTGTGTGACCTTTTGCTGATCACTGCCTTTCTCTGTTTCAATTTCCGAGGAAGAAAGTAGAACAGAATTAGCATTTCTCCAAGCCGACTCATGACCCCTGCATCCGGAGTCCCCAGAGTGCCTGTTACGGGTGCAGATTCCGGGGCTCCCGTCGCGAAAGCAAAGCCCTAGAGTGGGACCCAGGCACCTGCATTTTGGCAAGGCCCCCTGTTAAATCAGAGGCGCCTGGAAGTTTTTCAGATTCTCAGCCAGTTCCTCTCTATAAAGAATCTTTGTCGCTGACGTTCTGGGAGTTTTGCCTTTGGTGTAAGAGCCTCTTATGGCCTGAAAATAATCTCCCCAGACCAGCGACCCAGGAGCTCAGGAAGGTGGCTCCCGGGAGGCGGAGGGGGCTCTGTGGGTCCTCCCTCCGCCTCTGGTGCCGGCTCTTGAACATTCGAGGCATGCCGCCCCCCGCCCCCACCCCCGCACTGCAGCAAGCACCCTGCCGAGTCACCCCTGCATTTCTGCTCCACTGTGCATCCCGAAGCAGCCTCAGAGCAACGCCCCTCGAGCGGCCAGCGATGCTGCAGCGGCGGGGCTTTATGGGGCTCGAGCTGAGGAAATGATTTCCTAGGCCAGCCGAGATTTGAATAGAGGGAAGGAAAGAAAAAAAAAAGTCACTCTTTCTCTCAGGAAGTTTCTAGTCATATTCTGTAGGGAGGATGAACAGCTCACCCTGGTCTGTCCAGAACTTTCTGGGTTGAGCAACAGAAGGTCCCAGGTCACCGGAACTCCCTCAGTCCTGGGCAAAAGCAGGATGGTCTGTGACCCCTGCCCTGCCCCCCAACCTGGAGGCTTGTCACCTGAGCAATGACATATGCTCAGATTCCCTCCTGCCATGAAAAGGTACCAGCCCTGGGGAGGGGGAGGGGTGGACGGCATGACAACATGGACCATGTCACAGATGGATGTGGAGCGAATGAGCCAGAGGTGCGTCCACCCAGGTGAAGTCCAAGAGCAGGCAAGACTCATCAGAGGCGGACAGCGCTGCCTCTGCATGGGGTTGGGAAGGACTACAAGGGAAGCTGAAAGAACATTCTAGGCTGTCGGGAATATTCCCTGTTAAACAGGGCTCTGGGTAACACGGGTGTGCCCCCTTTGTTGCATTGGACAGCTAAGACTCGCGCCGTTCAATGTTGTCAAATTTACGCATAAAACTGTGAGAGAAAAGTAACACGATGGAGCATGGTGCTCAAGGACTGGGGGGGAGGGGCTGGAGAGAGAGAAAACCGGGATGGCAGATTGTGGACAATCGAGAAAGCTGAGTCATGAGTATTTACTGGGAGTTCATTATACAATTCTGTTTACTTTGAAAATGCCTGAAATTTTCCATCACGGAAAGTTAAAAAAAAATAATCAGGATTGGCAATCAAAACCACAAGGAGCAACCACTCCACATTCACTAGGGTGGCTGTGATTATAAGGACAAAAAGCAACAAGTGTTAGAGGAAGGGAATTCAGAGGGACGGACTAGTGGTACAGAATAAATAAGGTACAAGGATGTGACACACAGCCCAGGTGATAGAGCCAACATTTTCTAATAATGGAGCGTAAGCTATAAAATAACGTCATTCTGTTGTACACCTACAGCTAATATCATAGAAAAAAGCAATCATACTTCGATAAAAAGAAACGAGTGTTGGTAGGGATGTGGAGAAATCAGAACCCCCCCCACAAATGTTGCTGGTGGGGTTGTGAAATGGTATAGCTGCTGCGGAAAAGAGGTGCGTGGTCCCTCAAAAAGTTAAATATACATTTGCTCTATGACCGAGCAATTCTGCTCTGAGGTACGTACCCGAAGGACCTGAAAACACACATCCGCACACAAACCTGTAAATGAATATCCATAGCAGCCAAAGTGTGGACACAAGCTGAATGTCCATTCACAAATGAGTGAAGAAACAAAATATGGTCTTTTCATATGATGGAATATTATGCAGCCATAAAAAGGAAGTTCCGCCATGTGCCACAAACCAGATGAACCTTGAAAAGCTTATGCTTGGTGAAAGAAGCCAACATAACAGACCACATATTGTCTGCTTCTGTATCTGTAAAATGCCAAGGAAAGGCAAATTCACGAATACAGAAAGCACATTCGTGGTCACTGGTGGCTGGTGGGATGGGGGGTGAGGAGTAACTGGTGTGTGTGGGATTTCTTTTTAGGGTGATGAAAATGTTCTGGAATTAGACAGTGGGTCGTACAACTGTATACTAAAAACCACTGCTTGTGCACTTTGAAAGGGTGACTCTTACAGGGTATGATGAGATCTTAATGAAAAAGAAACCAGAGTTTGAGTCTGAGCGACCGAGTCATTCTGCGTGAGCAGCCCCATCCTTTCCCGAAGCTCCGGAGCAGAACTGCTCTGAAGGGCTCTGGGGTCAGAGGGTGGCCAGAGCTTTCTGAGGACAAAGCCATTGTTCCCAAGAGACCATCTGGACAGGCTGTCCGGCAGATGGCTGCAGGTGCAGCGAGGGCCAGTTCTAAAAGTTCCATCTGGGAGGGACTCAGGGCCAAAGTCTTGACCTTGGAGCCACCCTCGCACCCTCAGTCTCTCACAGCAATGCCTGCGGGCTCCCCCTTGGGGAATGTAGCCAGAATCGGCCAGCTCCATCCAGCAGTTCGACCCACTCCCTCCCTTTGCTTCCTCCTGGCCGTAAATTCCATCATTTGTGCCTCTGGTCCTGGGCTCTTTTCTCTGAGCCTCTCCCATGCCTGGCACTGCTGACTCAGGCCTCTCCCTGGGAGCCCGGTCTCTCTCTGTCATGCTCCCCCACCTCGTGGCCCTTCCATGGTTCCGCCCACCCCCAATGCCACCTTGAGCTGCTGTCCCTTCCCCCAGTCGCCCCCACTCACCAGCCCTGGCACACCGGGGCTCTGAGGAGGGCGTGGAGCCCAGCAGGTGGGGCGGGGTGGGGGTTGGGGACTAGGAACCGGACCCGTGGAGACCAGGGATGGCATGTGGTACCCACGGGAAAGGGCAACACTGCTTGTCGCCTGGGACAGAGGGAGTCCCCAGCCCCCAAAAGCAGGTTAAGAAGAATTCCCTAAGGCAATTACCAAATGTCACTGAACACAGAGAAGCTACTGAGAGCGGGCAGTTCTTTACAGAGCTAATTCATGATCTGTGAAAGGGCCAGGGAGGAGGGGAAGCTGGCTCCAGCCCCAGGCTTCTTATCAAAAGCAGGGAGGAGTTGGTGGGGGAGGGGAGGGGTATTGCAACCCAGAAGGTGAGGTGCGCCCATGCCGGGAGGGGACTGTCCCATGGAGTGGTCCCCAGTGGTTCTGCTCGGTCTTTGAAAGTCTCTGCGCCTCCCTTCGCCATCTCAGCGAGACACGTGGAAAGCACAGCACACAGGTGGGCCCCCAAAACCAGGCCCCCCAAGCTCTGCTTCCACCCAGCGCACTTTGCGCGGCTGCAATCTGGAGCGTATCCTTTTGCGACACCCCCGAAGTCCCATGCAAACCTCTGGGGGGCGGGGGAGGTGAGGCTAGAATGGGAGGGGACATGAGAGCATGTGCCCACGCTTGTCCCCATAGGTCCCCAGCACAGACCAGGTCCTCGAGTGAAGCATGATGGCAGGCACTGGAAACAGATGTTTGAATCTACTGGCGGCCGCCTTGACTGCTGCCATTTGGGTTCCGCGAAGCTGGGGGAGTTTGATGAGCAAAGCAGACACGCAGATGGGAGGGTGTGAACAAGCCCCAAAGGTAGGCGAAAACGGCCGCTGCTGGCTCTGTGCCAGCATGTGATAAAAAGCATCACCAGTCCTACGGCCCCCCTCTGAGCAGGTGCTGTCCCTGTCCTCTTTCACAGGTGGGGAAATAGAGACAGAGAGAAACAGAGCGACTTGTCCACGGGCAGAGCCAGGGCGCCCCAGGCTGGGATTCCAACCCAGCAAGCGTGGACTGGAGACTCTGGCTCCTTCTCATGAATGATACTATTTGCTACCTTTGGGAGATCTCAGGAGCAGAGAAGAGGAAGAAAGAGGCCAAGAGAAAAGGAGCAAGTGTCTGGCTGTAGCTGCCCAGTGACCTTCAGCCTCCCCCAGAGGGAAGGCAAGGTGCTGTGACCAGCACAGATGCTGGGCAAGGGCCACGTGGAAAGGGCACCCAGGCAAAATGGCAGGGTTGACAACCAGGGCAGAGGACTCGGACAGAGAGAAGCAAAAAGAAACCTGGGGAAACTGCAGCATTGCTCACTGGATGGCCAGGTAAACACACTGTGGCGTTTATAGACAGTGGAATACTATTCAGCCCTCAAAAAGAAGGTAGCGCTGGCACAGGCTTCGACACAGATGATCCCTGAACACGTTATGTGAAGTGAATGAAGCCAGAAACAAAAGGCCACGTATGGTAGGATCCCATTAAGGGAAGTGTCTGCAGCAGGGAGTTCCGTGGAGACAGAAAGGAGACGGTCATTGCTAGGGGCTATGGGTGAGGGTGTGGAGCGGCTGCCTAACTGGTCCAGGGTTTTCTTTCAGAGTGCAGATGTTTTGGAACTTGACAGAGGTGTTGGCTGCACATTATGAGTGTGCTAAATGCCACTGAATTGTTTGCTTTAAGGTGATTAATTTTAGGTAACGTGAATTTCACCTCAGTTGAAAGAAAACATGGACCTGGGCTGCTCAGAATATAGGCTCCCAGAAAGTGAGAAATTTGCCTTATCTGCAGCACCTAGAAGAATGTGCTTAAGAGGCGCTCAGTGACTGTTGAGGAATACAGTAAAAGGACAAATATTGTCACTTCCTTTGAACGAATACCTGATGAGTGAATAAGGACAGCAACTAACATTTTTTGAACACTTCCTATGTGTCAGCATCATCCTAATCACTTTACATTGAATTACTCTTTAATTTGTTTCGGCCGTGCCCGCAGCATGCAGAAGTTCCAATGCCAGGGATCAAACCCCAGCCACCGCGGTGGCAATGCCAGATCCCCACCCCGCTGAGCTGCCAGGGAACACCACGAATTACTCTTTCAATCCTCACCGTAACCCCTTGAGGAAAGGGTTAATAGCATCCCCATTTTACAGAGAGGGAAACTGAGGCTCGAAGAGTGACTTTCCCAGGATCACGGAGTGTGTGATGGGTGAGGCCCAAATTCAAACCCAGAGTATCTGTACTCGGAACAGTCACAGCAGACACAGAAGCACTTCGCAAAGTCCCTTGCCTCAGAAACAGTAAGTGTCGTGGAGGCTAAGGGTTTAGTCTACAGGTAGGGTGGCTTAAGGTTGAAAGAAGGTACCATCCTAAGGGGCCGGGTTTGAGAGCCAGGGAGAGGTGAGCTCAAATCCTGGCTCTACCACTTAGTAACTTCAAGCCTAGGAAAGCCATAAAGCTTCCCCGAGCCTCAGTCTACTCATCTGTAAAATGGGGCCGGGGGGGAGCAGCAGTATCCACTTCCAAAAGCTACCGCAAGGATTAAGTCCTCCCAGCAAATGCCAGCCTCCTGGAGGGCACTTAATAAGCTTCAGTTCCCTCATCCCTTTGGGGCTGAGCTCCCCCAGCGGAGTCTGAATGCTCCCGGAGATGCTTAGGCACTTGGCTTGATCTTTCCAGTCCTATTGCTTCCTCTCCATTTTAATTTGCAATCTCAGGCACAGAGCTTGCATCCCACTGCCAAGTTTACTCAAGGGATACTGCTATAAGAAGCTAGGGGGAAAAAAAAAGGAAAGGAAAATATTTTGTCCTCCTGTGTTCTAATTCTCCAACCCGGCATGACCCCTCTCCCGTGTCAGATGAAGGGGTTCTGTGGGTCACATCCCCTCGGGCCCCCGGGGCCTCCCGGGCACTGACTGTCCCCAGAAGCGAGCTGCCGGGCTTTACAGCCTGTGCTGAACCGCAGCTTTCAGACTGATGTCCCAGAGGCTGAATACGAAATACCAGGCCCACGGGGCCCGGAGAGGACATCATTTTTTATGTAAATGTAAGGGCACCATTGGAAGGAACAAAGCCTGCCTGGTCCTCAGCCTCCAGGCTCTCTGAATTACCATCAAAAACAGGGAAACAGACACATGTCTTTTGGAGGGCTGCACCTCCCAGCATCTCTCGGGGCAGAACGCTCAGGCGTGGCTGCATAGTTGCACAGAGATCGCAACTGGACAGGGACATGGCCCCTCTTATTCTACCATAGAAATGGCTGCCCGAGTCTCCAGTTCTCTCTCCCACCTCTGATTTATTTTTCCGGGTTCCTGTGACACCGTCCTGGGTTTATACCCTGAGTGATTTTCAAACCATTAGGCTTTGAAAAGAGCTTGTCGCTCTGTACAGTCTAAACCCTGAGAAGCCCTTCGAGGAAGAGGCTTGAGAAAAATCCAGGGGCCAGTCCTCAGCAAGTGGGATCAAGTCCCATCCTTGGGGAACAGAGATCCCTCACTTTGTCCTAATCTTGTTACTGCAGCGTCCACGTGTAAATCTTTCTGTGAACAAGCAGGCTCTTGAGTCACATGATTTGGTGCTAAAGAATGAAAAAAAAAATGCCTACATTACCGCTAAGGTCTTCTCTAGGGGGGAAAAAAGAGCTGTTTGAAAGTCGAAACATTTTGGTTGCTTTCCCTTAGGACAAAACGTTTTCGGGCTGGACAAGATATTTATTCAACAAACATGTATCAAGTGCCTATTCCCAGTGAAGCACTGGCTGGTTCTCCAAGTCCTGTCTTTCTGGAAAGTTCTCCGAACGTCCCTGGGATATATGTTTAAGGGAAGAGAACTTAGGTCAATGACAGCAGTTATAAACCACATATATAGCCTGCACTGCTTTACGTACGTGTGTTGTTTATTGAAATTCCTTGCTATAATGTAAACCCAAGTGACATTATTAGGATGTCAGGGGACGGAAGCCCTGGAGGAGTGTAGGGCCACATTTTAACCTAGGAAACAATCCACTTCTCAGTTTGAAGCTCTCCTACCATCTTCCCAACAAACTGTCAGGTCCTTGTCTCATTTCTCAGACCACCGGGTCCCCGGGGCCGGGGCGGGGCCTCCCACCACTGCCTGGAAGGAGAGCGCAGCAGTGGGCAAGCAAAGCTTTCTGCTCTGGCTTCCTGGGGCAGGGTCACTTCCAAGTCAACTCGTCTCTGAGGTCCCCGTGTTGGGGTGGGGATGGGGTTGGGGGCTGACCAGGAGCCTTAGGAATCTGGGTCAAGAATCTCACCAGCATCTTCTCTCAGTAACTCTGAGCCTCAGTTTCTTCATCTGAAACTGGAGCTGAGATGCCCACAAGAATGCTGGCTTAAGAAGGGAGGGAATTGTGGCCTGGTCTAGTGGCTGTACAGAGTAAGCTGCTCAATTAACATGCAATGACTACATCCAGTGTGTGACACTTCATGGCCATGTCAGCTGTTTTACGGAGGAGGAAACCGAGGCTCAGAGAGGTTGAGACATTTGCCAGGGGTCACAGAGCTGGCAGAGGCACACCTGGGCCTGCTCAGCCCAGTAAGACCAGGATGGCTTTGGCCATGCCCAGCATCTGCTACTGGTGACTTTCATGGGCCCCTTTCATGTGGGTCTTTCTCCAAAAAATACGTGTAAATATCTTTTACGACTGCCTTGGCTGGAAATGAACACCATCCAGCATGGATCGCGTTCATTTCTTCCCTTCTTCTTTGAAAAGATATTAAGGCGTTTCCGTGGGCTCTCAGTCCCCTGGCACCAGGCGCGGCCCGAGGAACAAAGTTCACTTACGTTTTCCTCCTCGGCCCTCCAGCCGGGCATGGTGCTGACACACAGGCTGACTGCCGTGGTGGCCACGAAGAGGATGGACAGGCAAGCAAAGACCTTCCCAGGGAGCCCCGACTGCGGGTTTTCCACCATCTCCCGCAGCTGGTTCATGAAGAGGCCCCAGCGCGACGTGTGTGCGGCCGGCCGGCGGGCGTCCCTCTGCCGCTGCCTCGCCTCCTCCCTGCGCAGCTCGGCGCGCTCGTCCAGCTTCCGCAGCAGAGTCCGCAGGCAGCACTTCTCCAGGTTGGCTTCTTCTATCCCCCAGTAGCTCAGCTCCTCCTGGAAAGACAGCACGCACATCTCCCGGAGGAGGACCAGCTTGCCGGCCGCCAGGAAGCTCACGATCACCCCGAAGGCGCTGGGGCTGCGGTCGAAGAAGAACTCCTGGTTATCCTCGTCGTAGTCGTCACAGAGCTGCGCGATCTCCTCGTGGCTCCGGCAGAAGCGGAGTTTGCTCAGGCGGCTCAGCGGGAACTCGTCCAGCGTGCTCCAGGGAAGCAGGTACCTCCGGCCCCCCACGTTTATCAGCATCTCCTTCTTCAGGTCCCCAGTCGGGGAGGCGGCCGGCGCGCCCACCTTCCGGGCCCGGCGGTAGTAGATGCCCTTGATGGAGGGTGGAGCCACGGGGCCCGGCGGCAGCGGCCTCCAAGGGCTGCAGGGCCGGAAGTGAGCGTGTCCGGGATGCAGACCCCCGTCTCTGGGTATCGCCGAAGACGTCCTGGCACCGGAAGGGACAGGGGCAAGAAAAGGGGAGGGACGTCAGTCTCAGGGCAGAGTGCTAGACGGCATCTCACGTTGGCTTTCCTGCAACTGCACCTGCATCGTTTATTCTTTCAATCTTCCATCCAACACAGACAGGCACCTGCTAGGCACTTGGGATCTATCAGTGAACAAAAGGAGATGGAATTTGACATCCCTTCCCAGATAGTTTACTTGCCTCTCTGAAGCATCTCCCTGGACCAGGCATTTCGTGACTGGGGCTTGGGGAGCTCCGTCCTGAGTTGGGCAGGTCAGAGCTTGTGTCACTTGCAGGCTGTGTGGCATTGGGCAGGTGGCTGAACCTCTCTGATCACATTGTTGTTAAGCCAATGATCAGACTCGTACCAACCTTGCAAAGGATGGTTGTTGGAAATAGAGCTAAAGGATGTAAAAACTCTCAAGTTCATAGCCAGGTTCTTATCCCTTAGAGACCGCCACCGCAAGTGGGTTTCTCGGCCTCTCTGAGCCCTTCGCTTCATCTGCACAGCTGGGGTAGTTGGGGTGCCCACCTTATGGGCACAGTGAGGGTTACACGCAGTAATACACATGCAGTATACCTTAAGAACACGTCTAGACGTTTCTGACATGCCAGGCACGGATCCACATGCCTACTGTGGTAACTCAACAACCCCATAATATACATTAGTATCTCCATTTTGCAGGTGAGGAAATCGAGGCCCAGAAATATAAGGTGATGAGGAACGGGGCTCTGCTCGGCACAGCATCTGACTTTCAAGGGGCAGCTTTACACCGGTCACCTTGTCCCTCTCATTTGCCCAGCTTACCTATTTGGAGGACCTTGCCACCACTGACAACACACCACCATGAGGCGTTTGCCTCAGCCACCTTGCTGTGTGACCTTGAGCCAGTCACTCCCCCTCTCTGGGCCTCGATGTTATCATCTGTGAAATGAAGGGGCCGCTAATGATCTCTCTGTTTCAGACCTATTTGGGACACTTGACTTAGAGGAAGGGTTTTCAATTTAGTCCATGCATTAAAACAAACAAACAAACAAACAAACAAACAAAACAAAACATCGCTGCCATCTCCCTCACACTCAGCCTCCTGCAATCATTTCCTGTGCTGTGCGTTCTAGCCAGAGCTGTTTCTAAAGCATCCATAACCTTACATTCCAAGATGCACTCCAATCAAGGGAAAAAGTCAGCAGCTGAATGGAAAGAAAAGTCTCTCTCAGTTTCAGAGCCAGTTGGAGTCCAGCAGACAGGGAAGAGTTGAATCACAGCCTGTGCATTTTTACACTTTCTCACCACCCAATATTCTGCTGTTCTGCGTGCATTGCTTCGCTTACAACGTATGGCCAGAGACCAACGAGCAGCCTGCAGAGAGAAGAGTATTTGGAAATCAGGGGTGCCCTTCCCAAGCATTCTTGTTTTCCGAGTGAAAAAAACCCAGATCCGGAGAGCTGAAGTGACTCGGCCAAGGTCACACAGAGAGTCCCAGTGCAACGTAGGGGGGCCCTTTCTAGAACAGCCCCCGCCCCCACCCCAAATGCCCCTTCTGCATTCGCTGCCCCGAGCCAACTTTGTAACCCACTGCCCCCCAGAAGCAGCCGGCGTGCAAACCTCTTCCCAGAGCCTGGGCCATAGCGCCACTCAGAACAGCACTTTGGCAAAAAGGCTGTTTGAGAGCTGCCTGCAAACCCCGACCCCTGCAGCAAACGCCAACTTCTTCCCCCGAAGTTTAACTCACCCTCCCGTCTCAGGGAGCCCGTTTCCAGCTGTTTCATTGCCGGGCAAAGGGAGCCCATGTCTCGATGCCCGGGGAAGAGACAGGTTTGTGGTGGAGATGAAGGAGAAGAACAGAACAAATCCCAAACACAGCGATTTCTGGCAGAGTTAGTTCTCAACCTTTGTTCCCTTGCTTCCTCCCGAAACCTGAAGTCATTCTGTATCTCTCTCTCTCCGGCAGCTGCAGAAAAGCCCAGGGGGAGTGGGGTGGCTTTTTTTAAAAGGACCCAGAAGCGCTTTCTCCCCGTGGGAGGAGAGGGTCTGAGGGATTCATGCTGGGAGGCTGTCCTGCTTCGGCGGCGGGCTCCGCACTGAGTCCCACAGGGCCAGCCAGTGTGGTCCTGCAAGAGAAGCACAGGCGGGGGAATGGGGAGGGCTTAGACATAATCTCTCCATCAGCCAGGCAGCAGGCAGGAGCAGCCGCCGCCTCTGCCAACCGCCTGGAAGGCAAGGACAGCCGTCCTCCCTCCTCTCCAAGGAGGAGCGTCGCTCCGAAGATGTGGAGGGCAACTTGGGGCTGGGGCTCCCGCAGCTTCCTGTCTCTGGCATCCTAGAGGTTGCTTGGGATGCGCTGGTGACCAGGAGGTGCTCAGGTAGAGGCTGCGGGAGGAACTTTCTCTGCTTCGAATCAGCCCGGGCCTGGGACAGCTTCAGAGAAACTCCAGCATTCGAGCGCTGGGTGGGAGTTCTGGAGGCTGAGCGAGGGACCGGGCAGGGGCGTGAACTTGAAGCCATACACGCCTGGATCTCTAGCTCTGATGTGAGTGGCTGGGTGACCTTGGGCAGGTGGGCTTCGTGCCTCCAGGCCTCAGTTACCTTGTTTGTAAAAATATACGAGGAGGGGGTTTGTGGGACAGTCACACTGGAAGGCATCGGGCAGGCTCATTCTGTGGCCTGGGCTGCATGGTCAGGGTGAAGAGGCAGAGGCCCAGTTCTCGGGCCTGGGTCCTGGCTTCAGTTCTGCCCTGCCTTGCTGTGTGTCCTTGGTCAATCACTTCACCTCTCTGGGCCTCAGTTTTCTCACTGGTCAAATGAGGACAGTTGAAGCAGCGATGGCTAAAAAACAAAACCATCTTCTCATATAGGTGCTCAATGTATATTGGCTCTTCTTAATTTTCTTAAGAGGTTCTGAGGCCCCGCTTCTTGGCTTCCGAAGGGCAGTTAATATTATCAGCTGCATTTTGCAGTTGAGACCCGGCGGTCTAGGGAAGAGGCTTGCTCAAGGTCACCTTGCTGGTTGGAATGTGCACTTCACAGAGACTTTGAGTTCTGGTGTGAGCATTTGGGAGTGAGGAAGTCTAAGATTGAGCCTCCCAAAGCTACCTGGAGGGGGTGGCTGGCGCCGGGGGCCTCCTTGGGCTCTCTGTGGCCTGGCAGGCAGGAGCACAGAAGCCAGTGGAGTGGCAGTTTTCAAATGGTATTGCCTGAAACCCGAGGCTTCTGCAGAGATGATCAAGGGGGCTGGAACAGGTGCGACAAAGAGAAGGGTAGGAGATGAGACTCTGCCTGACGGTGTCAGAATTAATCTGATCTGTTTCCCACAGTAAGTCTGTATGTGTAACCCAAATAAATGCCGTGGCCCCAAAGGTCCAGTCCCACGCTCAGCCCACTCCAGGAGCCCCCCAGGCACCTGTTAGTGATGGAGATGCACACTGAGAATTTACCACTTCCCTGCTGGGTGACCTTCGGCAAATTTTTTAACCTCTCTGTGCCTCAGTTCCCTCATCTGTGGAATAAAGACGTCAGCGTTTACCTACCGATCTGTTGTGAATATTGGACAAGTCCATTTACGTTTATGAGGCAGAGCAAGAAGAAGAGCGTCTAGGGCAAAGCAAGTCCCATTTAAGTGCCTGTTATTGTTACGATTATTATCTTAACAAGTCCTGAGTCATACATGAAAGGTTTCGTTGGGAGTAAGGAGGCTGCTATTTAAAACGTTTTTTAAAAGGTGAGAGGCACGGATCCTGTTTGAACCCCTTGTAACTCGTGGAAGAATGGAGACCCAGAAAATGTGGGACAGAGTATGAGGTTGCAGGGCCAGCTGATGGCAGGCGGGCTCAGTTAGTCCCGCTCTATCATCACTGTCACTGTGCCGAGGCTGTAGAACCTTAGACTTCAGCCTAGTGTCCAAGTCTGGGGCATTCATTGAGCCCTTCCACAAGGCTTGGAAAAGTTCTGATCCCCCTTTTAGCTTAACACCACTGCCTTCCTGCCCACAGTAATCACTGCCCCCCCAGCCCCTGCCCAGTTGTGTGCACTTGACCTCAGCTCACCAGAGAATGTAACCCTTCCAGCCTCCAGAGTCTGGGATATAGGATGTCCTAAGCCATCTTTGCCCTCTTCTGAAAGACTGCCACCTGCCATGTTTTTCTGAGAAAGGGGATGGGCTGTAACCATGTATGAGTCTCCTTGAGCTGCTGTAACAAAACACACGAACACAGTGGCTTATAAGAACACAAATGTATTATCTTTCAGTTCTGGAGGTGAGAGGGCCCGATGGGTCTTCTGGGGGTAAAATCACTGCCTTGTCAGGGCTGCATTCCTGCTGGAGGCTCCAGGGGAGAATCTGGCTCCAGTGCCCAAGGCTGCCAGTATGCCTTGGCTGGTGGCCGCATCTCTCTGATCTCTGCTTCTGTCCTCACATCTCCTTCCCTGACTCTCCCGCCTCCCTCTTACAAGGACCCTTGTGATTACACTGGGCCCACTGGATAATCCAGGATAATCTCCAGATTTTAAGATTCTTAACTTAATCACATCTGCAAAGTTCCTTTTGCCACGCCAGTAACAAAAGGTCCCGGGGGGAGTTCCCGTCGTGGCGCAGTGGTTAACGAATCCGACTAGGAACCATGAGGTTGCGGGTTCGATCCCTGCCCTTGCTCAGTGGGTTAACGGTCCGGCGTTGCCGTGAGCTGTGGTGTAGGTTGCAGACGCGGCTCGGATCCTGCGTTGCTGTGGCTGCGGCGTAGGCCAGTGGCCACAGCTCCGATTAGACCCCTAG